>JANHFQ010002012.1:180972-192437 GCA_032468035.1 Aparallactus werneri
AGACTTGCTTCCTTTAAGAAGAGTTGAACTGTGGCATGCTGGGTGAGGAAGAAGGGACAGTAAATGCAGCTCCATACCCGGCACGTAGGTCCTTATTTCCAAGTGGAATCCCCTGAGGGTCTCCTGGGGCCCCCTGGCTCTTAGCGGCTGACCCTGCGAGCTGGGAGTATGGGTCAAGAAGGCTGCCACAGCTGAATAATCCCCACTTTTTAAGAGGATTGTGGGCACAAAACATGGCAACAACCTTTGATTGCCTCCATCTCCACAGTGACTGCTGGAGAGAGGGAAGTTGCGGATGGCAACCTGGCCTGTCGGTTGCTTTTTTGGCCTGGGGGTGTGTATGCACACAGCCCACTCCAGTTTTAGCGAGAACTGTGCCCCCCGTGTCCCCTTGGTGGCCATCCCAGCGCCAGTTGCAGCGTGGGAGAGGCCGTCCTCTTGCCACTTGGGACTGGAAGGCAGCAGCTGTTCCTCCCCTCAGCCTTGCCTTGCAGGAGCTTCCAACATAAACGGCAGCCTCAAAGTTTGGGGAATAAATATTTTTGCCAGGGCTGACAAGTGGCCCACTCATGGAAACCGCTGCATTTTCTCCTGGGAACCGGCGTTTCTTTAAAGGATCTCCGCTTCCTTGTGGAGAGTGGCCAGGGGGCAGTGGACGAGCAGAGGGGTGGGTCTGGCGAGGGTTTGACCTTCTGCTCCAGGCCAGAAGCTCAGCCCTGCAGAAGGAGGCTTCCTAGGGGGCTTGCCTGCTCCGGTGACCGTGTCTCTTCCCTTGTAGGTCCACCTGATGAAGCCCGAAGCAGTTCCCAAGGCCTGCTGTGCCCCCACGAAGCTCAGTGCCATCTTTGTTCTCTTTTATGACAGCAACAACAACGTTATCCTCAGGAAAAAGCGGAACATGGTGGTGAAGTCCTGCGGCTGCCACTAACGCTGTGGCCGACCCAGGCCCTTTCTGGGGGAGCAGGCCCTTGACACGGATGGGGAAGCAGGGCTACTACCTGCTTCTAAAAGGAAGGGAAAGAGCATCCGCCTGCCCCATGGACTGGGACGAAGGAGGGCCAGCCCCAGACCTGTGGACAACGGGTCCTGCCAGGGACTCCCGCTGCCGGGAGAGGTGCTGCTTCTTAACCAAACAAACAGCCTCCCACAGAGAAACAGCTTTGCCAAGGAAACGAAAAGTTGGACAGGCTGCAAACAGCGCTTCGGCTGGCATTTTGGAGTGACCACAAATGACATTAAGCCAAACACATCAAATAGACTTATTTTGTGCAAAGGCAGGCTGCAGTCTATCAAATAGATTCCCAGAGAGATGGCCTAGAGGTAGAGCTCTCGCCTCACAATCCGGAGGCTGTGAGTTCAATCCTGAGTAGAGGAAATTATACTGCTTGGGCAGGGGGTTAGACTAGATGACCTACAAGGTCCCTTCCAACTCTGTCAATCTGTGAAATCTGTGAAAATAGCTCTAATTCTGCAACAAGCAAGAGGAGTGGCTGCTTGCAGGGATCCCCAGATATGGGCAGCTGTCTGCAGCTGGCAAGCCTTGCTGGTCCCAAGAGCACCATTTTCGGGGCCCGAGCAGAACCATAGCCTGGCCCTTCCTTGGCAGCTCCTTCCCAACTTTCCTCTGTTCTCACATGGCTGTGATCCAGAGAGAGCCCTGTCACAAGTGCCCAGAGACTTTGGCATAAACCAACATTGACACCTTGTGGCATGCCCACTTCTCCTGAAGCAGCTGCCTTCAGAGGCTCCGCTGTCAATTCTGCCAGGTGGAGAGGCCCTCAGGGCAAGCTGTTCAGAAGGGACCCTGCCGTCCAGTTCAGGCCTTGATCAGCTGGGGAGGAGAGAGCGCTGGGGCCAGGGGGAAAAACAGCTTAGCTTGCTCATAAATGCAAAGTTACCTAATTTCACATTTTGCAATCATACCCAAACAGAAACACATTGATAATTAGAAATTCATATCTTTCTAAATTTTGCTTTGCAACGTTAAAAAGAATATCTCTATATTAAATGGAATATATATCTTGCATGGAAGTTGGGTATGTAATGCATTAAGAAGAATTGCTTACAGTATGGACAATGTACATTAAATCAGATTGCAAATGAATATGTAAATAAGAACTATGCACAAATAGTAGCACAAACGTTTAAAGAAAATTGATGCTATTGAGTTTGGAAGGGAGGAATTTGCAAATGAAAAGAGGAAATAAAGCAATTGTAATAAATATCGGTTGCAGCATTGCAGCCTCTGAGAAATTTGTTTTGCTGTCCCAAATGAAGGATCAGTCATTGGCAACGCAGATGGTGGCATGTTACCTAAAACTGCTCTTGACATGTTTCTGTAACAGGGCTCAAAATAATGTGAGTTTTATGCTAGTTATAAAAATATTTGTGGGTTTGGTGAAGGACTCCCCACTGCTTGTTTTAAGATGATAAAACTAAAATCATAATTTAAAAAAATTAAACCTCCATTTGAATATGACACTCTACAGAACTCTTGGTTGTGTTGGAAGAAACGTCCGTCTGGGTTCAGTTCCAAGTGGGGAGAAAGACACTGGAAACAGGGAGGCTGATTGGAAAGGTGGTTTAATGATGAAGCAGAATCACCAAGCACGTGTGATTCTAGGAAGCTGACCACATCGAGT
The DNA here is from genome assembly GCA_032468035.1 of Aparallactus werneri. NCBI lineage: Eukaryota > Metazoa > Chordata > Lepidosauria > Squamata > Lamprophiidae > Aparallactus > Aparallactus werneri. Next base: position 183,615 of record JANHFQ010002012.1, read on the forward strand.
GGAGAGTGTTATTTATGGGCTTTGACCTTGAGCTTCCTGTTCCTATGGCAAGGGCATGTATCCTATTGGTTGCTGTAGAAGTCATGTGCAAATCTTAGGAGTTTGTCTGAGATACGTTTGGTTGAACTGTGGGCTGATGTAATGTCCCCAGGTAATTTCACAATGCAGTGAGCCCTGCCTTTAGACGGGTAGAGGGCTGATCCTATTATGCCCTGAGGGCCATGTCTTAATCCCATCACCCGGGAGCTGAAGGGGGGGGGCAGGGAGCTGCAGGGAGTTACTCTTTGTCTTTAAAAACATGTTTCTCCTTTTCTCATCCAGGAAAATATAATATTCTGCCTTTTTAGTATTTCTTAGAATATTTCATTCTTCTAGGAGAGGGGTGGGTGATAACTTTCTACAGTTGCATAATATGTAATTCTAAGTTTTAACATCTTAAAATCCTTCATGACACGTGTTGGCATGACACATGTTGGCACACATGTGCTTTGCCAAAAGCAAATCAGACTATGCTACAGCGTACTGATATGTGCAACCTCTCCAGAAAAAGCAAGAGAGAAGCCATTGCACTTAAAAGTGGCCCCTAGTAATTGCCTTGCTCGTTTCTAAAGGTAAAGGTTCCCCTCGCACATACATACTAGTTGTTCCCGACTCTAGGGGGCGATGCTCATCTCCGTTTCAAAGCCGAAGAGCCAGCGCTGTCCAGAGACGTCTCCGTGGTCATGTAGCCAGCATGACTAAACGCCGAAGGCGCACGGAACGCTGTTCCCTTCCCACCAAAGGTGGTCTCTATTTTTCTAGTTGCATTTTTACATGCTTTTGAATTGCTAGGTTGGCAGAAGCTGGGACAAGTAACAGGAGCTCCCTCCGTTATGTAGCGCTCGGGATTCGAACCACCAAACTGACGACCTGTCTGATCAACAAGCTCAGCGTCTTAGCCACTGAGCCACCACGTCCCATTTCTAGGTGCTCACAAATCCACTGCTTATCTTTCCCAGGATTTTCCCAGATATGGATGATTGGTCTGTGTAGTTTTCTGGATCTACTTTTCCCCCCTTCCTGAAGATTGGGGTCCCATCAGCTCTTTTCCAGTCCTCTGGCAGTTCCCTGGGCTCTGAAAGATGATTGCAGTGATTCTCAGCTCCTTCATAACCCTGGGCTATAAACCATCTGGACCTGGCAATTTGAACTCATCTGAAGTGGATAGGATTCCTTTGACTAATTTCTTACCTATTTGTAACTGGAAATTCCTTCTGTCACCCACTGTGCTGCTTCTGATGGCTTGGTCTGTTTCTTCCTTTTGTGTCAAGACAGATACTAAGAAGGAATTAATCAGTTCCTCTTCCTCCCTGCTGCCTGTCTTTTTTTTTCTTTTTTGCTATCTTCTTGCATTATTGGACTGATCAAAATCCATCTCATCTGAAGGTGCCAGATTGGGACAGATTGATCCACATGAAACTTCCAAGAACTCCCCTGGAGTTTCCGAGTCTGATGATGACTTGGAAGTTTGAACTCTTGCTGTCCACATGGTGTCCTGCCACCAGCACAAGAAGGGATGTGAGTCAAGAAGCAAATTTAGGCCAAACACCGTAAAGGAAATGGAGCTCCAACAATCATCAGGTTTTTATTACAATTTGGAATTTTGACGGGTTGACAGCAACTGAAGTGTCTGACCTGCCTGGGTTTGCTCTCTCCGGAAAGCAAGACTCGCGACTCCATTCAGGTGAAGCGAAGGAACTTTTACTGAAAGAAACTGGTTGCAGCAAAGTCAGGTGGAAACTGGTGTTCCCCTGCAAAATACAAAGCTATTCTTTCCGACCCCCAACTCCTCCCCCAATGACCAGACCCCCGGCCACTATGATGCTTTGAGGAACTGGTGAGGTAGGAAACTGGCAGCGTTCCATTCTCGGGTCAAACGGCCTTGAAGATCCTGGTACAAAGTCAGTTCTTTTAGTAAAACATGACAGCTGCAGTAAAGTCAGGCTAGAGCTAAATTTCCCTCCCTAAAAGGAAACAAAACGTCTTCCCTCGTCCCAGCCCTCCCCCGTGACCAATTCGTCTTCAGTCAAGGAAGATTCGCTTAGGTGTTTTGAGAACCCTGAGATGCTTGGGGTAGTCCGCATTCCTCTCAGGGTGCCTGGCCTTGAGCGCTGGCACAAATTGGTCCTTTGCCAAGCTGTCATTTCACCCTCCCTATTTCCCATCACATAGTAATGCAGTTTTATTGCCCACTGATTCCCCCCATGCCCTGCTCCCTCCCAGCCTTTGATGGCAGGACGTCAACGAAGCATCAAGCTGAAGATGGCAGACCTGACACTTTGAACAAATGCGTGTAGGTTGAGTACTTCCTGTAATTTGTCTGTAATACAAAGCAAACCGCATAATATGCATTCCCCCATCAAGTTCACTACCCGACAAAATTGCTGCTGCATTTACAGTTTGAACTAGAAGCGAGCTAGTCTAGTCATTTCAGGTACCAGGCTAGAAAGCAGGAGACTCTTGAGTTCAAGTCCTACATTAGCCATAAAGCCAGATGGATGAGTGGGCCCCTTACTCTCTTGCAGTTGTTGTTGTGGAGAAAGTAGGAAGAAGGTGTGTTGGATATGTTTGCCGCCTTGAATCATTTGTAAAAGTAAGAAAGGTGGGATAGTGAATAAATGAATTCTATAATGTGCTCAGAGTTTTGTAGAATGCACAGAACAGAAGACAATGAGCACACGCAACGACACAACTCCATATAAAAGAAGAGACTTTGTGGCTCAAGGCTGCCCTATGGAGTCCTTCTTTGTTTATCTCTGTGTGCCTTTTGATGGCCCATTTGTCAGGGCGCCAGGCTTCTAGGGGTTTTCTGGAGGTTTTGGACTTGGCTTAGTCTCAGATGCTCACAGTTTCCCAGTTGATATTATAGTGAAGTGTGTCCATATATTGTGCAAATCAGGAGTTTTCATTCTGTCTTCCGACTGCTAGTTGGTGTTCCTGGATGCGCTCTGCTAGTCTTCTGCCTGGCTGTCTAACATAGTGGACTGTGACAGCTAGAGGCACAGTACTCCCCACTCCCACTCCCACACTCTCTCCCCAACTCCTGGAGCTGGTCCAGAAGGGTACCATGATTAATGATATTGAAAGCTGCTAAGAGGTGAAGAAGAGCAAAGATGGATGCATCACCCCATTCCTACTCCTTGAGGTGGTAGGAACCGAGTGGCAGTCTCTTAGTAGAGAATCACAGCTTCAGTCCTAAATCTAAGGGAATTTATATATTGAGGACTTTTTTGGAAGTGTCCATTGGGAAGAGCTGCAGGAAAGAGCGAGGCTTCTTCCCAGCAAGAGGCAGAAGTGGGGAGTTGGAAACCGTGCGGTTTCCTGTGGGAGCGTGCAGGACAATGAAGCAGGTGTGCAAAATGCTCAGAACTGGAAAGTTGCTTAAAACAACCGTTCTGCACCTGAACTGGGTTGTTTCCCTCTTATTGGAATTTGTGCCATCCAGATGACACCTTTTGAGCTCAGAGAGGGCAGATTGAATCCACCGCATCTCCGTCTCCAAAGCTTCCACCTTACATCTCTCGTTTTCTGCGATCTCCCCAATTGATGCCTCTCTGCCCTTTCGTCCCTGTCCCCTTTTCTCCGCAGGCCTAATAGACTACAATTTCCACTGCTTCCGCAAGGCCATCCACGAGGTCTTTGAGGTGGGCATTTCCTCTCACCGCTCCTGCGGCCATCAAGCCAACATTCCCAATTTGAAAGCAGTGACCCATAACGGCACCCCGAAGGAGGACTGAGTCGGGAGAGCCTGGGGCTCGCTTGCCTACCCTGGGCCTGGAGCAGGGCAGGAGCAGCAGCACGGCGGACAGGCGGCACAGCGTCACCCATTTTGCTTGAAGCAAGCGGAGTCTGCCTTGAGGACTTATTGTCATAGTTCACACGGACACCCAGGAGTGACTGGGGGGAGGCCAAGTTGCAGAGTGGTGCCTTTCGTGGTAATTAGGCAGGCAGCCTCTCCTCCACGGGGAACTTCCTTGTTTGTTTCTGGATTCGGCAGCAGGCGATGTGCTCCAGTCGCTCAGAAATTCAAGGATAGATCATAATTTATTTGAGTACACGCTCAACACATTCCACTTGAGTATTGCATAGTTTTGTGGTAATGGCCGACAAAAGTAATATACCCTGTGACCTCTCCTTTGCAAACCCATGGAACGAAAGTGCTTATCTGCTTTTCTAGCTCTAACTGTCCTCAGAACTGTTTCAAATGACACGTCTTGAATAGTCAAGCTTTCGGTCATTCGGTTTCAGTTCCTGCATTCATTCGTGGGTTTTTTTAATTCATTCTTTTACACTTATTTTTTTCCCCTGAAGCGTGTTTGGGTGGCGCTGGCTCCCTCAGCTAGGAAACGGAGATGAGCGCCGTCCCCTAGAGTGGGACACGACTGATAGGAGAAACCTTTGCACTCTTCACAAATAATTCCACTTCATCCTGCCATGGCTGACATGGCTAGAATGCATTCAGTGTCATCCAGTGTTTCATTCTTGAGGCCGCATGATCACACAGAGGGTCATTTTATTTTTTAAAAATACGTACGGCTTTGACAAGAATGGAGCAATTATAGCTTTTGGTTGCTAGAATTTGCAAACAATTTTGCTCAGTTTTAAACAGGGGGCCGATTCACGGTCCCTCAGGCTGCTGGGGGGCCGGACCGGCTAGGTGGGCATGGCTAGGTTACCATGTGAGAAACCTTCACTTTCAATCTGATGAAATGTTTTCTCTGAATCTTCCTGTTGATCATCTGTGTTTTGGCAGGCAAATGCCATTCTCTTAATGATGACAGCACTTCCAGAGCCTCAGACTCTGTTCTTTACTCAAAGTGCCAGCGTGAGTTTGTTGAAGGTTTAACAGATGCTTTAACACTCTTCACAGGTGATTGTATTCTGCCAGGAGGTCCTGTCCAGAGGGATAAGATATCAATAAAATACCTTTTATCTCGTCAAGTGTTTCTCCTCTGAATTAAATACAAGGCTTTGGTGCCCAGTGGGAAATTGTAAACACATATATTGTGGTGGAATAAATTAGTGGCTGCAGTTGCAGATTCTAATTAACATCTTACAGAAATTGTGTCTTCTGCTTTACCATGTTTTCTTTCAACTTGTAAGCAAAACCAACCACCTTTTTTGCAAAAATAGTAATGTAATTCTCTTGGGAAACTCTTTCAGACATTACTTTGAAATAGCCCCTTTGGTGGAAACTGCAGCTTTCAAACACCTTACTTAGCTTGGAAACTATCTTTGATACTTTCCCCACTCTTCTTTGCATATTTCTTTTAGTTCACTATTGTTATTGTTAGATCTTGCATGCAGTGGATATTCGAGATGTCCCCACAGTTTCTTCAGAAATATTCAAGTCTGGTGATTCTATCTGGAGATAAGAGTAGCGTGATAGCCTTATGGTGAAGGAGTTCACCTCCCATTCAGAAGGTTGAAACCGGCAGATATTTTTTAGGGCATAAAGAAAAAGTATCTGCTGTGAACTCCAGGAGGTGTCAGGAAGGGCATCCGGACAGTAAACACTCAGCTCCATCCAGTCACCCTGACTCTACCCCAAATTAAAGGATTACAGGATCACAAAAAGGGAGGGGCTTTTTATTCAAATCTGGACACTGAAGGGCACTTAAAACATTTTTTTTCTTTCTTCCCTTCCTTGCTGTTAAGTGCTTTATGGTTGATTTGGACTCATGTTTCAGACCGTTGTCTTCTCATCATTACCCTGACATTGAACCAGCTAAAGTATTGGGCCCACCGGACCTGTTTAAGGGACAGCTTGGGGGGGGGCTTTCAGCGCTTCTAGGTTCTTAAAATCTGTCCTCTAAGGGGATCTTGCCAGGAACTTTCCACATTAGAGCCCATCGGACTGCCTAAGCTGCCTTTTCCCAGATAATCCAACACCTTTCAGTATCGGACAACCTGCGAGACATGTAAGCACAGGGTTGTAATTGCCCTTTGGCATTCCTTTGGAGTAGGACTGCCTCCATTGCTACATCACTGGCATCTGCCTCAATCACAAATGGCTCCTCTGAGTCAGTATGTTTCGGAATCGGCTCCACAGTGAAGAGGCGCCTCAACTTTTCAAAAGTGATTGACAGTCAAGGGACCACTCCAGGGGCTGGAAGGGTTTTGATTTTGCCTCTCTCCCTGTCTTTAGCAAAATGGTGCCCAAGAAACGCTGTAATTGCCTCCTGGTCCGAGGGGGCTCCCACTCCAGTATTGCCTCCTACAGTTTCCGTTCCTGTGCCCCAGCATTATGCAGGAACACCAGGCATCCAGCCGCACTCCAGGTTGGACACAACATTATGCCTTGGACTGATTCCACAGACAGCTTCCCCGCACAAGGGCAAAGGGGGACAGGTGACTCCTTTTGCAATTCGACGCCTGTCTGGATGGGGACCCTTGCTGGCTGAAAGGCCATTCTATATTCACTCGAAGAGCGTGATTGCGAGTCAAAGCTATGCCTTGTTCTGACTTTGCAGACAAGGAGCAGATCCTGAAAATACATGGTTTTCCAGATTCCCCGGGTCTGGGAAAAGATGAATATCTGCATCTTTTTTTTAAATTCAACACCTGTCTGGACATGTGTTCAACACATTTTCTAGATGAAAGGCAGTTCGGCATTCACTATAAGGAGCCTCCTCATGTCAAAGCTTATGCCTTGGACTGACTCTGCAGTCAAGGAGCGGATCCTGAAAATACGTGGCTTTCTGGCTTCCACGGACCGGGGCAAAGAGGGACAGGTCTCCTTTTCCAATTTGACACTTGTCTGGATGGGGACCTTTGCTGACCGAAAGGCAGTTTGGCATTCACTTCAATGGGCCTGCTTTCAATTCCAAGCAGTGCAGTGCCTTGGAAAAGTCCACAAACAATGGGATACTGAAAATGTGGTCACCCAATATGCTCAATTAAAAAAAAAAAAAAGCAAAAAAACACCATTTTTCAGCAAGACATTCCACCCTGAATCTTGTCCTGACACCCAACTTGTGTGGTGGAAACAAAAACTTTTGGGCCACTTAGACTTGTGTGCCTGGCCCCATCACCAATAATTTTGTTCCCTGGGCACCTGATATAGTCAATTTTTTAAAACAGTAAAAAACCCACAATTTTTCGCAATGAAATTCCATGCGGAATCTCATCCCTGCAGCTTTTTTTGCATTCTGGAAGAAAAAAATTGGGTGCTTGGACTCTCGCGTCCCCGAACCTTGGGAATTTTCTTCCTTGGTCACCCAATATGCTCAATATTTTAAAAATGCAAAAAATACCATTTTCAATATGAGATTGCACCCGAATCGCCTTGTGGCATCCGTTTTTGCATTCGGGAAGAAAAAATTTGACCACTCAGATTCTTGTCTCTGACCCAACATCAGGCATTTTCTTCCCCAGGCACCTGATATAGTCAATTTTTTTAAAAAGCAAAATACCCACAGATTTTCAGCAAGGAATTCCATCCCGAATCTCACCCTGGCACTTTTTTTCTGTGTTTGGGAACAAAAAACTTTTGGGCTGCTTAGAGTCTCGTGTCCCTGACCCCATCATCAAGAATAGAAATAGATAATAGATAACAGAAATAGAAATAGAATAGCTCCGGAGGGGCACCAGACCCAAGGAACCAGCCCCATGGCAGACCCCGCCAGCCAGACCAGTTGTGCAATTAGAGTTAGAGCCCGGACCTCCAGGGGCATCAGGACAACCTGAACCAGGAGCTGCCTTCGAATAGAGACCACCGAGACCCTGGAGGCTGGTGAGTTCAGGGAACGGAGGCTCCAACCATCGTCGCATAGCCAGTCACTTGCCGGGCTACCCGAGAAGCTTGATCCCACGGTCCAGACCTCCCCACACTCGATCCAGCCCGGTTGGATTCTAAGCCAGCCTACATTCAACTTTCTGGGGTCAGGAAGCACAGCAGTCCAGAGCGAAGCATCTGCTTCATTCCAGTCGGCACTGGCAGGGCCCAGGCACAGCCTCCCACTTCGGAATCCCTCCATCAGAGCTGCAGCCCAGCCGGCCACTGCGGCAGGATTGGACTCTTGGACCAGACCCTTGGACCACTGAAGACCTGGGATCAGGGGAAGAATGAGAGGTTTGCCAAGGCCTGTCCACCAACCCCAATCAGCACCTCCCAGATTGCCACCCGCCGACCAGGTTCCACCCGGTAGGCCTTTTACCCAGGCCAAGAATGGATCCAGTACCAGTGGATGCCGGCTCCCGTCCCGCCACCAATCTGCCGGTCACAGCTGCCCCCCCCCCCAGCAGCTGCCCGATGCAGTTCTTGGCTACCTTTGACAGCACCCTGGGAAAACTGATCTATTTCCTAAACTGAATCTGGGCTCACATTGATCGATATGGGACGCAGTACCAGTCAGACCAGGACATGATCTCAGTCATCGCAAGTATGAGAGAAGGGGAAGCAGCCGAGTGGATTGCTCAACTCCATGGTGAAAGAGTTGGAAGATGTGGACGAGTTCATGCAGTCTCTAAGGACATTCGATTCCAGGACATGGCAACTGAGAGGAAGCTGAAGCAGCAATCAAGGGGCTGAAGCAGCGCAGTCGACCCCCAAAGGAGTTTGTGTGGGTTCCACTCTGGTATTTTTAAGTTAGTTTAATGGGTTTTTTAACCAGGGGTTTTATACTGTTTTTACTGTATTTATCAGGGTTTTTAATTTTTGTAAGGCACCCTGAGTCTATTAGATTGGGTGGCATAAAAATTGAATTAGATAGATAGATAGATAGATAGATAGATAGATAGATAGATAGATAGATGGATGGATGGATGGATGGATGGATGGAT
>JANHFQ010002013.1:136299-147079 GCA_032468035.1 Aparallactus werneri
TACTTGGAATTTAAAAGATGAAGAAGTAGTTTCATACCTGAAATTAAAAAATAGCTAGAGGAATTGATTGGAGGTAATGAGCAAAGAATATTAAGTTTTCTAAAGCTGCATTTTCTTGATACTGAAATTTGGACCTGCTTGCTAAAATACAGTATTTCAAATATGTATCTTAAACGATGAAGATATACTGTTTTTTTTAAAAAGTAAAAATTGTTTCTTTTTCCATATTTTAGCTATTACATTTAATATGCAGCTTTATTCACTGAATAATGAACAAATCAGTTTTATCTGCAATCAGAAATAATTTGTCCCTGGGGTACAGATCCCCATTAGAGTTCCCTTATTTGTTATTTATTCCACAGAAAGAAATGGTTAATTTCTGCTTGGCCATAATGAGTTCATGAAATGAAAGTTCTTGCTTTGGTCCATGAGAGAGGAAAATCTGAGGGGACCTTGATAAATTTCAGGAAAGCAGTTTTTACAATAATCTCATTTACCATGAAACTTGTAAAGGGAGTCCTTGACTTGCAACAGTTCGTTTAGTGACTATTTGAAGTTACAATGGCACTGAAAAAAGTGACAGCTTGCCAGACAGGTTTGAAAGATAAAGATCTTTTCTTAGTCAGTGGCAACATGTTCATGAACAACAGACCCACAGAGTTCCCAACTGACTGTCCCAGGGTGACTTTTTAATTAAGGGCATTAAAGGGGTTGGCAGCAAAATGGGCCATTCCATCAATAGAAACCAACATCCTATTACTGGACAACTATCAGAACTTCCTTGGGAGACTTAAAGGTCATTTCAGTGTGATCCCATTCAGAGGATCACAGCCAGTCCGGAAGCTTGTAAACCCAAATAGGGCAATAGAAGAGTACAGTTTTTCATCACAGATTTTAAATTGTTGGTTGGAGACATTGGATGGAATGAGGTGGTTCTTACTGACCAATTTAAAGAAGGGTTTAATTTCAAGATAAGCTGGCATGTCAAGGAGCCTCAGCCACGTTGGATGAACTATGAACTATGAACTATGGACTATGTCAGTGCTGCATTGTAATTGACTCCCTATTGGAGGAATTGAAGCAGGCTCGGGGTGTCAGAGGCAGAGGTGGCTATATGTTGACACACATAGGTTTCTGTGCCTCTTGCTGCCATGGCCCCAGATCCAGATGAAGGGAATTTGATGCAGATTGGAGCTGTCAGGAGATTAGTTGCTTCAGAAAAGAGGCAGAAGCAACTCTTTGTCTTTCAATCCCTCCTCAGTCACTCTGATCTCTCCTGGCAGTTTGTGCACCAGACTGATGCTTCAGATGCCATTGTCAGAGCAGTACTACTCCATGCTACAAAAGTAGGAGTGAGGGTCTTACTACTGTGTTCTTTTTTCTCTTGCATGTTGTCACCCACAAAAAGAAGCAAACTATAATGTATTTTAACAAGAGGTTGCCAGCCATCAAGGCAGTTTTCCAGGAATAAAGGCATTGCTTAGAAGGTGTAGCATTTCCTGTACAAATTTGCGAAGACTACAAGTACTTGGAACTAATGCAAAATACATAGTCTCTTAACCAGGCAAATCAGATTAAATCAATTTTTCTTCAGTTTCTAAATAACTTATAGTGTATACCTAGTTCTTGAAACCTGCTATAAGATACACTTTCATGGAAACCAATATAGGCGGCGGTGGGATTCAGCCAGTTCCGACAGGTTCCGTAGAACCGGTAGCGATAATTTTGAGAACTGGAAAATACCACCTCTAATTGGCTGACCCCAGCAAATACCATCTCTGATTGGCTTAACACATAGCCATGCCCACCAAGCTACGCCCACAGTAGGGGAAATTTTTGAATCCCACCATAGGTCATCGCTCAGCAGCCTCCTCCCTGTTTTGCAATTTTGCAATCTCAGAAGTTTAGGCAGCACCTCTAGGATTATCAACCAGAAAGGTTGGGATGACAAGCTGAAGATCGATTTGGAAGAATCAAGAAGTAACAGGTATGGAGATGATGTGACTCTGCCATAATGGTCATCTTAGTGTCCCTTTTCCTTTATGGGAGGATACATTGCAGGTTTGCCATGCAAAGAAACAGCTGTGAATGGGGGAGTTTTTAAAATGCTCTATGTCTCAGAGCTCTCAGAGAATACTGATGGCTGAAGGTGGCCATGGTCATAAAGGTATACGTTAGTTACATTTAGCCATGTTTACCACCAGGCTAAACTATTTCTGCAGAAGCCAGCTGGACTGTTGCCTTCAAGATAGATCAGGCTAGGATTCCAATGACATGTAGGTCAATATTACTATTGCTGTAAATCTATAGTAACAGAATCTTGGAAGTCTGAATGTCCTCCCCCCTCCATTTATCTTTGTGAAATCTATGGAAAGTCTTGTCTGAAGTGTTTACTCAGATTACATTACTACCTTACATAATTCAGTCCTCTTTTATCTAACCGTAGTATTGGTAGTGGCTTTTCTTCTTATCCCTCAAGAGTCAAGACCATTTCCTCTGCCCTCCACAAATTTTACGTTTTAAGACACCAAAGAAGAGAGTCCATATGGCCTTGGTAGTCTTCCATCTTGATAGGCCAGCAACTCTGAAAAAGAACCCTATCACCCTTTTCTATGTAGACTTCCATAACGTCCTGCATTCCAGAAGTTGTTGTCCAGTTTTCTCTGTGCTGACTCAGTTTTCAGTTGTCTCAAGGAACCTGTATTCCAAACTCTGCATCTAAATTTAAAACCACTGCCTCTACCCAACTCCATTGTTACATCCTCAAACCCTCACAGCTTCAAACTCAAAACTGTCTATCGTGGACGTCACCCCATTCCTAAGAGGTCCGTAAAGGGGACATGCATAAGTGCACCAGCGTGCCTACTGTCCCTGTCTTACTGTCCCCATTTACCTGCATTTACTTCCTTTGTTCATGTTCATGTTTATACTTATACCTGCTACCTTGTACATGTTTGACAAACAAATAAAATAAACAAATAAAATAAAATATTGTAAACTTTCACCAACTTGTAAACTTTTGTCACCTTGTTCAACTTTTCCACCAAAGTTCTCATTGTAATATCATTCTAAACAATCTCAGTAATCTCATGGAGAAAATCTTCACAAACATTATGGAACTCAAATGCTATCTTGGTGTATTCAGGTAGGGATTTATCCAAATAGTATGCTACAGTTATGCAGTCTGCCATTGGCACTTACAGGTGCTCTTTGTTACTTTTGGATGTTTTATTGCAGTGTAAAATTATGGATAATGATGCCATGAATAATGAGAATCTATACAATATAACAGGAAGTTAAATTTCCAGAGGCTACTGTCACTATTTTCATTCCATTGGCATTTTCTTCTTCTTCCCATGGTGGTTGTTTCTATAATTAATCTGTATTTTCTTTTCTTTCTCCTTGCTTGATAACAGTGGAGTGTTAGCTTCGTCACAAGGCTCCAAGAACAGCTGACCATTTTCTTCTTCAAAATCACTTGCCTAACTGTTAATGATTATGGTCATTGCATAAGAAGGTGGCCAGTTACTGCACGGCAGCTCTTTCACAATCTGGATGGAGGGGACTTTCAGTCTTACAGCTGCATGCTATAGCTATCTGTGGATTGTTTCTACAGTTGGACCACACAACAGGAAAGGCAGGGTAAGTCCTATAAGGCAAATAGATGGCAGTTCCTTCCATCACTAGTTGAATCACTTTGTGGAAGAATGCCAGCTTTGGAAGCCAAGTAGATCCTTGTGATCAGGTTGACCCAGCAAAAGTGCTGTGGCTGAGCCAGAAGAAAAATACAGGCAACCAAGCTCTAACATGGAGCATATATACTTTCTGCATGCTGAAAATCCATAATTTTATTCATGTGTAAAAAAAACCCCAGGGATATGCACTATATGGTGTGTGTGTGTGTATATATATACTATATGAATGTGTATGTATATGTGTGTGTGTATACACAAAAGAGAGAGACACACATACTGAGATCTGCAGATGAAGGGCACTGCAGATAATGGGAACCCAGTAATGATGACCTCCTTAACACAGAACAGCACAAAACTGTTGTAAGCAAAGCAATTACTTTCATGTTTTCGACATTAAGCACCAAATTCCTTGAATTGCAGAGCTCTCCTATGTTTAGATATAATGTATCTACAGTAAAATATATTTCTTGGCTCCTGAAAGAAATGCAAAGATTTTAGATCTAAAAGGGAAAAAAAAACACTGTTCTTGACTGTACATTTGTATGTGCTGTTTAAGGTCAGCAGTTGCTAAAAAAAATTACACAAAGAACAGGACAAAAAATTACTTCAATGTCTGACAAAAGAAAGGCCATCAGAGCCAAGAATAGCACTTTTTGCCTTTTTTATTTTAAGCACCTATATTTGACATGGGTACAATATTGATCCACGCACTGGTGGCGTCGCTATCTTTGTGTTTGTAGTTTGCCCCCAACTGCATGTCACTTCATCAAAATCAATTTGCTTTTGATTTTTGCAACACAGAGATGGGTCAACTAACAAGCGACAGGGGTCCTATTCATGACAAAACAATTGTTGCATTGCAAGTATAGTTTTGCAGGAATTTTAACTAGAAAACGAATCCCAAGAGCACATTTTTCTTGCAACCTTTACTATCTCACATATAATTTATCAAAACAAACTTGAGATATTCATGAAGGTCTTCATTTTGCTTTAAAACAGACAGGTTAGTGAACTCTTTGAGACTGGGCCAGGTTGTTATTTTTTTTAAAAAATCCTTTGAGAAAACTATACAAAATACCTTTTGCCAACATGGTAAATGGTCCTATTTTGTATTACTTTGCTTGTTCTATCCAATCAATATGATCTATTCAGAAATATATTTTCATGCATGAGATATTTCCAAGTCCTTACCAAGGACCTGGGATAGGCAAAACTGGATGTTTGACGGTGTTACAGATATTGTCGGAGGAAATATCATCAAGGCAATCAACACCTGGGCAATACCAGTCATTAGATACACAGCTGGAATAGTGAACTGGACTCAAACAGAATTAAAAGCAATGGATAGGAAGACCAAAAAAATAATGACAATGAATCATACCCTTCATCATCGCAGAGACATTGACAGATTCTACCTACTAAGGCAAATAGATGAGCGTGAAATGTTGCAACTACATCAGATTGTTGAAGAAGCGAAAAGGGCTTTGGACGAATATCTGAAGGAAAATTAAGAAGATGCACTGAAGTTAGCATGCCATGAAGACTTGCTGACTACTGGAGCGACCAAACTGGCCTACAAGTAAGACCAAATGAAGAACAGACCGGAGGTGTGGGAAGACAAAGCACTACATGGCCAGTACATTAAAAAAATAGCAAGGAAAGCAGATAATGGCAAGACCTGGCAATGGCTAAGAGCAGGAAAGTTGAAAAAAGAGATCAAGGGACTAATTCTGGCTGCACAAGACCAAGCCTTAAGGACAAATGTATACAAAGCCAGACTTGAGAAGTCAGCAACAGACAATAAGTGCCGCCTATGCAAAGAAGCTGAAGAAATAGTGGACAACCTGGTAAGCTGCTGCAAGAAGATTGCATAAACTGATTACAAGCAGGAGCATGACAAAGTAGCAACAATGGTGCATTGAAAGATCTGCAAGAAATGTCATTTGCCTATAAGCAAAAACTGTAGTCCATAAAATAGAGAAAGTCATAGAAAATGAAGAAGTTAAATTGCTCTGGGACTTCAGAATTCAGACAGACAGGCAGCTGCTACATAACACCCAGGACTTAATGGTTCTTATCATAACGATAAGAAAGGCAGAAAAGTCTGGATAGTGGATGTGGCAGTGCCTGTAGACAGCAGAATAGAAAAGAAAGAACTGGAGAAGATAACGAAATACAAAGACATAGAAATAGAACGACTATGGCAAAAGCAAGCAGGGCTAGTACCAATAGTAATAGGCGCCTTGGATGCAATCCCAAAAAACCTGGAGCACCATTTGAACACCATAGACATTGATAAATTTGGCATTAGTCAATTGCAGAAGGCAGCTTTAATTGGAACAGCTTCCATCCTGTGATGATATCTGTAACACTGTCAAATATCCAGATTTGCCCAGTGGTGGGATTCAAAAATTTCCCCTACCAGTTCTTTGGGCATGACTTTGTGGGCGTGGCTATGTGTTTGGCCAATCAGAGGTAGTATTTGCCAAGGTCAGCCAATCAGGTGGTATTTTCCGGTTCTCAAAATTGTCACTACCGGTTCTACGGAACCTGTTGGAATAGGCTGAATCCCACCACTGGATTTGCCTATCCCAGGTTGTTGGTAAGGACTTGACAGGTAGACAAAAATGCCAAACCCAGTTTAAACATATGACTGATTGTGCGATCATCAATACTAATAAGTATAATAAACATAATAAGTTCCTCATTCCAGCCTAATCCTGGTCTAATTCTGTATCAACTATTGTCAAGGAAAATTCTTCTAAAATTCTTACTAAGATCATCAATTTGAGTTGGTGTTCAACAAGTCCTCAGCTTCCTTTACCCATCCACTTTCCTGAAAGATTCAAGAATGGATTGAGGTTTCTGTTGGAGTCGTGTTAGCATATTTCACGGGATTGAAACTAGCCAATTGTTTCCCCTTATTTTTAGTATATAGAGTGAATTATACCATTCCAGGTTTCAGTTACAAAAAGTAGCTACAAAGAATGCTGTCACTTAAGTGGCTAAGTATTCTTCAGAAAGGGAGCAGGTTGCTGTTTCAATAGGGAAGTTGATGGATCAAAATGAACTTGAAAATTCATTCACAATTGGGAATGCCTTCACAAGAAAGACTTCTACACTTTTCCTGATGCCTGGGGTTTTAATTTAACACATCGCCGAAGAGGCAGCACTCTAAAAATAGGGGGGAGGGGGGGAAACAGCAGGATTTCATTTTTATTGCTGTAGTTTATAAGAAATTATAATTTATGACAGGATCATTAGGTATGGAGGGGATGCACTTATAAAAGGAAGAATCTGACTATGCTATAAAGGAAGCAGCTTTGGTACATCCTGGCCCAGTTTCTTTTCGCTGCAGGTCAGTATAGCTGCTGCCATTATTGGATCACATTAAGTGGTACAAAATAAGTGTTATGGTCCCCGAATTAGCATCCAATTAATATGGATTAATATGTACATGCGCTACATTGGTTGCTTCAAATGGTGCTCCAGTGAATTCCAGGGATTCATTAAAGATGGTATTTTTTGTTGTCCTCTGATCTTAGTGATGGACAAGCGCCTTATTAGGTTATTATTGAATTTATTTATATATTTATTCTTGTGGTGGGTATACGCTGCCCGTTCACAGAGGGAGAATAACAAACTCAGCATAAAGTAAAATACTGCAATTCTGCAAGACAAATTACAAAAATAGAAGATAAAACCTGATATAGAAACACCCTGTGGTCCACCACTCTCAGATATAACACAACCTCCTCCTGTGCAGAGTAGAACAGAATAGGTCTTCAGTTCTTCACCATTTTCTTGAAGCTCAAGATATTGGAGAAAGAGAAATTAATTAAGATAGTCCTCAACTTAGTTCGTTTAGTGACCGTTCAAAGTTACAACAGCATTGAAAAATGTGACTTATGACCCCATGATCATGTGATCAAAATTCAGATGTTGGCAACTGCTTCCCCTTTATGACGGTTGCAGTGTCCCAAGGTCATGTGATCTTCTTTTGCGACCTTCTTTGAAGCAAAGTCAATGGGGAAGCCAAATTCACTTATCAACTAGTTTACCAACTTATCAACTGCAGTGATTCACTTAACATCTGTGGCAAGGAAGGTCATAAAATGTAGCAAAACTCACTTAATAAATATCTCATTTAATAACAGAAATTTGGGGCTCAACTGTGGTCATAATTCGAGGACTACCTGTAGTGGTATGTGCTTCTTTTCCTTAGGTACATGTTACACAGAAATCTGTATGACTTTATATCTTCTTGTAATGCTTCAGTATTGCGGTTTAGAATTAAGCATTTATTTTTGTCACTAGGTTAAACTTGGCTCATATATTATTTTGTCCTTGGTGAGACACCTTTGTT
This sequence comes from Aparallactus werneri, assembly GCA_032468035.1. Taxonomy (NCBI): domain Eukaryota; kingdom Metazoa; phylum Chordata; class Lepidosauria; order Squamata; family Lamprophiidae; genus Aparallactus; species Aparallactus werneri. The sequence goes on from JANHFQ010002013.1 coordinate 144,361, forward strand.
GAGTAGGATTATTTTTCTCATTTCATTCCAATTAACCTTGAGAAACAGATACTTCTTATCTCTGAGGCGGTCTCATCACCACCTGTTATAAATAAAAACTCTTTAGTTCTGATTGTCTTGTTTTTGACAAGGTTTCACAATCTTGAAACTGGATGGTCTCACTCTTGGCAGAAATACAAGCATTCCAAGATGAGATAGGCTTGTCCTCTTTGTCCTTGAGATGAGACTATTGAAAAGTAGATGTGCCTAATTATAGTTCAGACCTATATAAGCCATTCAAATTGATGAAGGCCTAACCAGGAGGGTTTACTAGGTTTGAAGAGGTCGAATTTTAATTATGCCACTCCTATCATCTGGGAAGCAATCAAATGTTCCAGTTCCTGAAATGCTTCCAAAAACACTTCAGGCCCCTGAACTGGAGGATTGGCTGTAGTCTGTGTTATCCAACGTATCCTTAAACCCACATTCCCCATGCATTCTGGTTGTGGCACTACAATGATTTCCTCCCTGCCACTAATAATAATGTTTCCTTGCAGGTATTCTGTGAGTGCTCTCTAGAACAGCGGTGTCAAACTCGGAGCCCGTGGGCCGGATGCATCACGTGCTGGTCCCGCCCCCGCCCGGTTTAGCAAAGGGGGAAAAGTCCGGATACATCATGTGACATCGCCGTGACGACGCGAGTTTGACACCCCTGCTCTAGAACATGGCATAGTTTCCTGCAGTACAAAAAAACCTCTAACTCTATTTTGTAACAGTGCTTTTTACTAAGCAACTAAATTTTGGGAAATACTTTTGCTGAAATACACAGTATTGAAAAAATCATATGACATAGCTATATTTTTGTTTTGAAGTGTGGGAGTATTTGGGGGAAGAGACAGGCAGAAGTCTTAAGCATAATAAACTAATTGTTGTGAGAAGTATCTTTCTATGAAATTATGTATATTCATTATGCAGTTAAATTTGTTGTACCAATTAGAAAGATTAAATTCATTCTTTAAAAGGAGGGGAGCTGCAGCTATTGTATACATGTCAAGATAGCTTATTTCTTTCCCCATCAATTTTGAAACTGTTGCTTATTTGACAAAGTAAAAAGCCAACATAAAGGCTATTATTTCCTGGGTTTTGTGGACAAAAATAGCTCTGTTTTCATAGGATGACTCACAAGTGCCCTTAATTGTTTGGAGAAGTGTCTAGATCTGTTTGGAAGCTTTAACTTTCAGGATTCAATCTGAAGAGCCATGAACACAGCTGGCCAGGCCAGTCTCTAAAATTAAATTAAATCCTTTGTGAAGGCATGTCAGTATTGCTTGCTAATTGACTGCTTGGTCATTCTAAGCAGCTACAAGAGCTGAGGTCCAAAGGTTTCATCTAATAATTAGGTACAATACTTTTTACAGGCCAAAGATTTGGAAGATGTCTTCCTCACAGACCTATTCCATCAGTTGTTATATTATAATACAACACTCTTTTACAAGTAACAGAAATAACAATGTCTTCTGCGTACATGGAACTTGGCATAGCCCTTCCTATAAAGAAAGAATGTTAATAGTCTATTTTATTCACGTACAGAAGCCTATTTTGTTTATGGATTAGCTTCCCTGTTATGCATGCTTGGATACCTAGATTTAATTTGTGAAATAAGAGGTACTTGGCACTTGTACTGAATGTTTCTCTGCCAACTCTTCTGATGAGAGACCTGAGGTGATAGAATTTGTGAACTGCACACTAAATTTGAGAAAGTAATGATTACTGATCAATTATTTGGCATAATTCAAAAGTGTAGCATTATAACATTACTCATTACTTCCTGAAAATAGATCTAGGAAACCCTATAGGAGGTTTAAAACAAGTTTGGGAGCCAGATTTAGGCAAACAGTTGGAGGATGCAATACGGCATGTCTTTAATGAAACCTGGGGAATTGCTATGTGCCTAAAGTGGAAGAATTAGATTTTAAAATCTCCCCTCATTGGTATATAGCGCTCTATATGGGGCTGCCCTTGAAAAACATTCGGAGGCTACAGCTGGTCCAGAATGCAGCTGTGTGGGTAATCATGGGTGTACCTCGGTACACCCATGTAACTCCTCTGCATTGGCTCCCGATGGGCCTCTGGGTGGAATTCAAGTTGCTGGTTACGATCTTTAAAGGCCTACATGGCTCAGGACCGGGTTATCTTCGGGACCACCTACTATGACCATCGGCCTCCCAACGTCCTGTTAGATCCCACAGAGTCGGCCTGCTACAGGTTCCGTCAGCTAAACAGTGGGACCACACAGGAGACCCTTCTCTGTGGCAGCACCTACCCTTTGGAACCAGCTATCCCTGGGGATCCGGATCATCCCTGACCTACTGACCTTCCATTGAGCCACTAAAACATGGCTGTGCCAGCCAGCTTGGGGCCTTTGATCCCATCCTGGGGGTGGGGGGCTTTATTACTTGTATATTTATTAATGACTGTTAATTTTTAATTATATTATTGTTATTGTTGTAAGCCGCCCTGATTCCCTATGGGAGTTGGGCGGCCTATAAATTTTAACAAATAAAATAAAATAAATAAATAAATAACCCCCAAAGAAACTCACATATAATATCTGACCACAAGATGCTGGAAGAGTTGTAATTGGAGAGGGATTTTCTTCCCTTAGAGCAGTGTTTTTTAACCTTTTTTGGGCAAAGGCACAGTTGTTTCATGAAAAAAATCACGAGGCACACCACCATTA
>JANHFQ010002013.1:179644-191718 GCA_032468035.1 Aparallactus werneri
GGGGTGCATGCAGGGGGGCAGGGTGCATGCATGTGTTGGAGGGGCAGATGCACGTTGCATTTTGAGTATGCATGCATGCGCTTTGGCCACTCAGTTGCTGAAAAGGTTTGCCATCACTGTTCTAGGACATCTTCCTCCTTATTACCATTTGGAGGTATCAAAACATATTGGAAGCTAAGGACTTTTGCTATTTCATGAACCAAATGTCTATGGTTCTAATTTTTATAATTCTTTCCCCTTGCAATGCAGCCAAGACAATGTAACAAAGATTGAAGGAAGTCTAGAGAACCCTGAAATAATTGGTACAAACATCAGGTAAATCTGTGGTTCTAATGGCATAAAAAGAATTATGATTGCATCTCAGATATACCTTTTGATCAAACAGAACAGGGTTTTGATCTCTGCATTATGTACAGAAGCATATTTCTCTCTTGCTTGCCACTTAAGATAATATTTAAGGTATTATTTCTGAAGCAGAAAATTACTTCCTTTATGGTCTATTGAGCTGAGTTTTTAAAGTCATTCAATATTCTAATATCAAATTTGGACTCAGTAAAAGGTAGAGTATATAAGGATGAAAATAGTTTATTTTAAAAAGTGATGTTCTTACTATTTTCATGGGGAAAACAATTCATTACGCTTAATGACATAGATATTAGTGACCATCAGATTAACTAGAATCGGTATCCTACAGTATCCATTTCCTTAAGGAGCTAGCAGAAGTCCTTAGGATCTCTTTTTATCAACTGCTAAGAGAGGATAAATCCTTTTGATTCCACTTTAGATGGACCGCTGCATTTAACAGCACATTTCTGCAAAAACACCGCTACCAATATAATTGCTTTCTCTGTGCTAAGCAGTTGAAATCATATAGTGTCTTCCCAAATTAGCAATAATAGTTTTCTGTTTTTTCTCCCTCAACTGTCAAAATGCATCCCAAGAACAAATATAAATGAAAATAGTTTGTGGTTTGTTTGGTAAATTTAACATTTTGTAAAGTATTTTTTGATGAGATTTTCAAGAAACTACAGCTAGAAGGCTTAATTAAGAAATACAACTTTGGGCAGTGGTTTCATACTCTTTAATAATAGAGATCAACTCAAGATACGGTACTTCATTATGGCAATTTGTCTTTTGGGGGGTGTTGTTGTAGAGTATCTTCATCGACTGGTGACATAGTCTTCTAAGATACAGACAAATATCTTCAGATCTGTTTAATGGCAACTAACAATCATGTTTCTGCCCCCCCCTCTGTAGTGTTCTTAGATTTCAACAATTGCTGGACATGCACTGGTATTCATATGCAGTGGTATCTCGGTATTTGACTGCTTTGTTTCAAAATTCCTCAAATTTGACACATTTTGATGTGAAAATGTTGTCCCAGTACTCAGCCTTTGTTTAGTACTTGACATGCTACTATAGAAAGAGGGGAATGGACAGGAAGTCAGCCATGCAGGGAAGGTTTCTGCTGAAGGAGTGGGACAGCCACGGAGAGCAGACAGGACATCAGACCTGCTGGGAAGGTTGCTGACATAGGAAGAAAGACAGACAGAAAGTTCTTCATGGCCGAAACAAAGGGTCACATTGTAAGTCATGTAGTTTGTTTAGGACTCGTCTTGTTTAATACCTGTCTCACCTTCCAGAATGAATTAACATCGAGTACCAAGGTATGTACCAAGGTAAGATATGGTATGATATCCATACTATACCATGGGTCAGACACGACTTCGCAACTAACAACAACAAAGGTTTACTTAGTTCTTAATGCTTTCTCTCGGTCTTTGGTGTGCAATGCTGACTTTGATCAGGATGTTTATTACAGGCTTACAATGGCTAGTAATCCATCTTCAGCAATATTTGATCCAGCTCCACAGAAGAAGGCTGTTATAATGAAGCATTTGCTTAATAATGGGATAGTCTTTTTGCTTACCTTGGTCCAGGCTGGCATTTGGGATAAATATATCTGGATGACTATATGTTCAACAGCAATCACGAAAGAAGCTCCAAAACAACACAGTCTTGTGATGCTTCAACTGCTGTTAAAATGCCTACAGGTAGTCCTCGACTTAAAACAGTTCATTTGATGACCAAAGTTACAACAACCTTGAAAAAAAGAACTTATGACTGCTTTGCATAGTTATGACTGTTGCAGCATTCCCATGGTCATGTGATCAAAATTCAAATGCTTGGCAACTGACTCATATTTATGATGGTTGGCATGGACCGGGATCACATGATCATCTTTTGTGAGCTTCTTACAAGCAAAGTCAATGGGGAAACCAGATTCACTTTACAGCTATAGTACTAACTTAACAACTGCAGTGATTCCCTTAACAACTGTGGCAAGGCAGGTTGTAAAATAAGGCAAAATTCACATAACTGTCACGCTTAGTAACAGAAATTTTGGGCTGAATTGTGGTCATAAGTTGAGGACTGCCTATATTTGCAGGGATGGCCAAACACAAACAAAAGAGCAACAAACATCCTATTTTACAAAGAGATTTATCTTAAACCAAAGTGAGGGGGGGAAATCCCTTCGCACGTTTTACAGAATTTGCACTTCAAGTATTTCACTGTTTTCCAGAGTTCCACTAATTTTTTCCAGTACAATACAGTTCTTTTCTAATAATTTTGAGACTTGTTAGATAAGACCAGCAAATACTTGGAGTACAATTATTTGTACCTTTGTTCAGAAGCCCATTGAGTTCAATGAAACATGCTTTTCCCTCACCAGCAGAGCATATATCTTTTTGAAGGGAGAATTATGTAGAACATTTCACCCAGATTTGTGTATGTATTTCTCCACAGTGAGAAAAAGTAGTTTACAAGTGATGGAATTCTCTTCCTGACCACTTTTTCTCCTATCCAATGGACAGCCTTATACCAACTCAAAACTCTGAGTGATCATCTGATCCATTTGGATAGAACCTCTTTGAAACTTCATTTGGTGGGCTGCAAGTTGCATAGTGGCCAAACCACAAAGGAAATCAAGGAAGGGCTCCATCTCATGACTACAAACAAGCAGGCTATACAGGCTAATTTTAGGTGTATCGCATGAAACACGATGACCTTATTGGTTAACAAAATTAACAAAAGGACATAGCATTTCCTTTACATTTTTTCTGGTACAAAATGTAGGGTTGCATAGTTCATCATTCAGCATGAGTGTATCAATTGCCTTAAAGCATCACCCAGCTTTTTGATCTGATGCTGGGTGATTGTTCTCCTATATTGTGGTCTAATTGTGCAGCAATGGGTGAACGATGCCGCAGGACAGCACAAATCATTAGTGTGAAAACTGTATTTTCAGCTGTGCAACAGCCCTTTTCATATGTGAATACCCCCAAAGTAAAAAAAGAGGAGACTTTTTTTTAAAGCTCTGGCCTGAAATTATGGGATTCCCCTCTTGCTCTCTTTATGGTGCCTTAATATACACTGCATCTATATACAATACTATCACTACTCATTCCTGATGAACTAAAATAGCAATTCAACCAGGCCATCATTTAGCTAATATTAAAATGGCTGATTGTCTCCCATGGAGCATCAGTGTGGCATAGTGGATGAGGAATAGCAGCGATCAAGGAAAAGTAGGACAATATCTTCCATTGACCAAAAAGCTCACTAAGCTAGTTGGGACCAATTACTAGCCCACAGTCCAAACTCTTGTATTTATTGTTATCAGGACAAAATAAGGAGACAGCTCTATCTCAATGTGTGCCATTGTGCTGTCAATATAGTTTCTATGCTAATGGCAGAAGACAGATGATGTATAAATGCAATAACAAATAAGTTAATGGCTTTATGGACAATCCCACATTTAACAACTTAAATCTATTACAATACCTGTACATTTGCAGTAATTTTCAGAAGTACAGGTAGTCCTCGACTTACAAGTTTGTTTAGTGACCAATTGAAGTTACAACGATGTTGAAAAAAATGACTTATATAACCATTTTTCACACTTACGACCACTACAGCATCCCCGTGGACATGCATCTACATTTGGATGCTTAACAACTGACTCATATTTATGATCGTTGCAGTGTCCCGGGGTCATGGGATTCCCTTCTGCGACCTTCTGACAAGCAAAGTCAATGGGGAAAACCCAATTCACTTAACAACCGTGTTACTCATTGAACAACGGCAACGATTCATTTAACAAAGGTGGCAAGAAAAGTAATAAAACGGGGCAAAACTCAGTACATTTCTCACTTAGCAAGATAAATTCAGGGCTCAATTGTGGTCGTACGTGGAGGACTACCTGTGGTTTCTTTGGGCCAAAGGATGAGAACTGGCAACCTTAGGAGTAGTTAAGTGGAGATGCCTTCAGAGCTACAAGAGTCCTGGTTTCATTTCCTGATTTGAGCAGCAGATAAACTAGATGGACCTTTAGATGTCTTTCAATCATATGGTTCTGTAAGCAGCCTTGCTATTGCTGTGATACTTAAACAATATTGTACTGGTCCCTGCGAAAGAGGTCAGCTTAGAGTGGATAATCTTTAATGTCCCTTGCCCTCTATTTCACATGGACCAGAGGTGGTATTCAGCGAGTTCTGACCAGTTTGTGAGAACCAGTAGTGATAATTTTGATAGGTTCGGAAAACTGGCAAATACCACCTCTAATTGGCCCCTCCTCTCCCCACCCTGCCCCTTCCAGGAGTCTCCACGTGCCCCTATTTTGCTGCCAGGATGCTTCAGCGACGTTTTCTAGGCCAAAAACAGGGCATGGGGGTGTTCCGCCCTCCCAACATCCCTATTTGGCTACCAGGAGGCTTCAGGGAGGTTTTCTAGGCAAAAAACGGGGCATGGGGGTGTGCCGCCCCCCCAACTCCCCTATTTGGCTGCCAGGAGGCTTCAGGGAGGTTTTCTAGGCCAAAAATGGGGCATGGGGGTGGGCTGCCCCCCCAACACCCCTATTTGGCTGCCAGGATGCTTCAGGGAGGTTTTCTAGACCAAAAACGGGGCATGGGGATGTGCCGCCCCTCCAACACCCCTATTTGGCTGCCAGGAGGCTTCAGGAAGGCTTTCTAAGCAAAAACAGGGTGCGGGGATACGTGTCCACCCAGTCACATGACCGCATAGCCATGCCCACCAAGCCACGACCACAGAACCGGTAGTAAAAAAAAATGAATCCCACCACTGATATGGACAATCCTCATGGGCAACAAAAGAAGGTGTCTAGGCCACATCCTATTAAAATTTATCCAGTTCAATTCATTCTCTTCAGGAGGGCTAACCAGCCTTTTATTTTCCTGCCAGTATTACAATCTACACCGGCTCTAAGGCAATATTAAAGGGATTCCTCAGGCCAAACTGTACAGTTATGTTCTTTATTGGGGTGGGGGTGGGGGAAGGGCTTGAGAAACGTAAATATTGAGTTTTCCAAGGGATAAGTCACAAGCTACTATAGGTCCAAGTGTTCACATATTTACTTCGATGGAACTGCCAACCTAATGAATCAACTCGGGTGTATTATGTATATATATACATATACATGTATATGTGTACATGTACACAGACACATACACACATATATATACATACAGACATACATAGATGGTATATATTTATCATAATTCAAGGCAGCTTGTAGTGGCACTTGTGAAAGTATATATAGAAAAATGAGTATCTTGATCAATTTACTCGGGAGATAACTTTCAATATATGTCATTGATATCAGTTTAAATAGGATGGCTTCTTTAGAACAGTCTGGCAATTGTATCTTAGTGAGAGTTATGAGAAGGCGCTTAGGAAACTCTGACTTAATTCATAGAACTTCAATCCTACGCTATATGCCATGATTTTTAGCTATGGCTGGTGGAACAGGACATTATGGCCTAATCTGCACATAGAGTAAGCCAGTGTTTCTCAACCTTGGCTATTTGAAGGCTGGCAGATAGCTTTGGGAATTCTGGGAGTTGAAGTCCATACAACTTGAAGTTGCTAAGGTTGAGAAACACTGCATTAGGCCATTGTGTGTGTTCACATATAACTTTACGTTGAAGACAAACAAGCTGAATGCAATGAGTAAATCCAACTTAAATTAACTTGTCAGTGCAATCCTGAGCATGTTTACTTAGAAACCCATGTAGGCCAGGAAACAGGGGTCTATTGTAGGTGCTTAGGCTCACAGGGTAGATTAATCCGAACTCCAGTTTCTCTTAAGTACAAAATTTTTTGATGAATTATTAAATGGAGAAGATTACAAAATAACTTAAATGGCTGCAGACTGAAAGCTAGGTAGATTGCCCTTTTTAAACAGAACAAAACAAAAAACAAGACAATGATAGGGAATTGTGCCAGATTACTCATAGAGCGAAAAATGAATTGGCTTTGCAGAAAATGGTTGAAAGATCAAGTAGAAAATTTGATATGGGAAAAGCCCATTTTGACAATTTTCTAAATCAAATGTCCATGATGAATCATTCATCTGTAGCTTGTGCTTTGTCAGTTGTTTACATGTTTGTGGTTCAAGTGGAGAATTCCCTCCCCTTCTCCTCGCACTCCCTCAAAGGGTGCTGCTAGCTGATTCTATTTGAAGAGGAAAATAGAACCAGCAGGACTATGTGCTATGTGATAAAAGCCTTGGCAACATTATTCAGTTTTATAAAACAAGAAGAGCAATCAATGAATTCCAATTTCAGTTTGAACATCCTGGGGCACACAAGTTGGCATATGCCACAAATAATTTCTGTATTTGAATACTTAAACCTCTAGTTAATACATTTTTAAAAAAAACCCAGACATACCTTCTTTCCCTCTTCCTATATGCACATGTTTGGGTGTGCAATTCTTTAAAATCTTACTTATTCCATTGTATACATGAACAAATTAAACCTTTCCGCTCCACCATGCCCCTTTTTTGAGGACTTGGTCCTAGTTCACTGTTTGCAGTATATATTGCACTTCGTTTCACAGCCAAACTTTTAACCTCTTTTTGCGGTGAGCGGCTGGTCTGCCTTGCCCCCTCTTGGCTGGGGAAAGGCCTCTTGTGCTCCTTGTGCCACTTCAGAGGATGGCATGGGGAGAGGGCAGAGAGCTCACATGCCACTTGCTTTTGAGTTCCTTTCCCACTTGGTTGCATTAAGGCCTCCTAAATACTTCAGCTCAGACTGTTGTGACTCTCATAACAAGCTCTCTGTTTGTGCTAGAATGGCTTCTCTGTTCGTTAGGCCTCAGGTGGCTGAGTATATGCAAGATGGTATAAGCACAGTGATGATCAGACAAAGTACCCGTGGCATGGCCAGCTCCTCGGGCAACACTGTCTTCTGCAGCGGAGTTGCTGGCTGCACCAGTGGAGGAGGAATGATTGATCTGAGAGGAGTTTCGTTGATTGCTCCTAGACCCTGATTTTTGATCCTCCAAATCCTTTGTTTTGTCATAGTTCAGAACTTTCCACTGTTGATTGACTGCTTGCCACCTTTTAAAAATCCGGTAAACCGAGGGTCCTTCATGTATTATGAGACCTGCAGGATAAAGAGTATATGGGTTAGTAAAGAAAGACAAAGGAAGATGGCTCAGAATCTACTGCATTTTTCACTGGCTGGTTTTCCCCCAGCATGTGCAGCCTGGGGCAGCCTTCTCCAACTTGAGCACCCTCCAGATGTATAGCTTTTAATTCCACAAATTCTTAGCAATGGCTTTTCTGGACAGAATAGAAGTCCAAAGTTTGGGAAGGTGTTGAGATAGGGCAAGCTGTGCTTAGGAACTTCTCAGACCATAAATTTCCCAATGTCATTATTTGGTAATATCTGTTGTATAAGTACTTCACAAGGAAGATTCCTAATGCTCACAATCAAAAGGCATTCAGCAGGAAAAGATGCATGGTTCTCTGGGGGAAAAGGAACAAGAAGGAATGGGTGTGGGAAAGCACAGTAGGGTTACATATAATAGACAATATCATCTTTCTTCTATATAATTTCATGAATGAGGTAGAGTGACTTCCAGTACTTCCTTGCCTAGAAGCAACCAAAGTCTTAATTCTTTGTATTAAAATAGTGAAAATGTATTGCAGAACACTGAAAGCATATTAATTGACTAATTGTCCTACTAGATCTGTTAAAGTTCCCTCTAGATCATCATTTTTTTCTCTATCCAACAAAGTATCTCCTGGCAATCTAAGTAAGGCATTTGTTCTTCAATCTAAGTAAGGCAACATTCAGTATTCAGAAGAACAATGTCTCTGCATAAAGGAAGCCCTTTATATTAAATTCAGCCATCATTGCTTGCATACTGTATATAATAGAAAGTCCAAAAGAATGTGGGCCAAGAAAAGGACACACTTGCTTCAATTTTTAAGAATATTGCTTTTACCCTTCACCAAGTTATGGATTTATGACTCTTGTTGGCTTTCTTCAGAGAAATATATGAGTTACAAACTTTAAAGACAAATAGATTCTCATTCCATGGTCCCTATGTGAGTATACAATGTACAAAATAAGTCTTTTCAGAAACATTGTTCTAGATCATATTACTATTTTACTACCCAGCTAATTTTTTTTAAAAAGTTGGCCATAAAACACTGCTGCATAGTTATGTACAAGAGAAGTGATAGAAACTGCACCATGATATCATAATCCAAGATCCATGATATACCGTATATACTTTTGGGATGCAAGTCTAAAAAGCTGGTGTTTGTGATGACATGCCATACATTTTATTGTATTTTAGCTATCCTGGTTTATAGAGAATGTGCTTTGGTAAAATGTAAGTAAAAGCTTAACTAGCCTGAATTAGAACTGGGAGAGAGGGTTAAGAAAGAAGAGAGAAAAAACTATAGCTCAACAGAGTAAACATACTCAACAGATCCTCTGAATAAATGAAAGACTGAATATCATACCTATGATATTCTACTACTATGCTAATGAGAAAGAATAGGAGAGGTCAGGAAGTGGTCTCAATATAAAAATTATCTTACACTGCAGAAGAGGTAATGACATTTTACATTATATTTATAAATCTCTAGCATAAACTGAGAAGAGATTATGCCACTTATGACCAAATAAACTTTATTTTGCATATGGTCAATTTATAGAGTTTTTAGATATTCATCACTGGACTAATGCTCCCCTCCAAAAATATTTTCCCCCTCAGAATATAATTTCTCAGGTCAGATTTTGATTGCAAGCTGTTTTGTTTTAACAAATTCCCATTTTGTTACATCTACACTCTTAACTTCCACCTCTTTCCTTTTGGAATATAAAATGATTATATAACTAACAGACAGGATTACCCTTTCTGTGTATGTAGAAACAATAGTAGATTTCTTTCCAAACTCAAAGTCTGTAAATAACCTAAAATAGTATATAATCAAATATGTCTAAAATCTAATTTTGTGAATATACCCAAATAGCAGCCCTTATGATGTGTTGGACTGCCTCAAGGTGTGGAAAGTTGCAGTCCAATCTTCCTGGTGCTGAATATTTCCACATCAAAAATCAGGAAACTCTATGGTCTATAAACAAAGTTTGCTGATAACAAAGAGACGAACTGAATTTCCTTGTGGTAAGCAGCACAATAGCAGCAACAGTCATCCTAAGAAGCAATAACTTTAATTCCTCCTGGTGTTCAACTACCAAAACTTTACAAGTAACGTCACCTTAACTCCTTTCACAATATGCAACTTCAGGATGCTGTGGCTGCGTATGCTATGTGCTGCTCCTGTACTTTTGATTTCATCTTTAGTTCCAGTACACAGCTGGTTATGCACATCATTATGTGCAAACAACTCAAAACACTTTCAGAGATGCATGGTGGTAGGTCTTGAACAAAAAAGAGAATTTGTTAGCTGTTTCGGATTCCTAAAAGTTATAAAGCAGTGTTTGTTCTGAATGGTCACTCACTTTATGTAAGCTCCATATCTACAGAGAAGGCAATTCTGCAAAAGACAGATGTATTATTTTAGTAATGTTTCCATTAAGAGAAACAACATACCAGTTGCTAAATACATCAGGCATTGTGTATTCCAGATAAGGAATATAAAATATAAAACATAATTCACAAAGACCTGTGATATCATCTATCCATTTCCCATTCTGCTGAATAGATCCAACAGGTATGCGTTTTAGCAAATCAGTTGTTCCCAGAATTCAAAAATTCATTTCAGAAGCCAAAAAATGATACTCAGGCAAGATTCTACCTTCAAAATTAATGAGAGCATTCCTACAGATCAGTTAAGAGTTTGATAGGAAATTGTGAACTCAATTATTTAAATTCAAATGCACATTCTTAAGAATCTGCTTCAGCAGATTATGGGTTAGATATTGAAAGTTCAATTTATTTTATTCTTAAAGCTTATCACAAATGTTTTATGTTTCTTTGTTTGTTTCACCTTCTAAACAAGCGTATATGAATTCCCTGCAATTTATAATATAGCGTTGATGAATGGGTTAGTATATGAACTAAGCACCTGTTTTCCCAGATAAATCAAGTTTCAAAATATTTACTAAAAGTGCAAAACATAACTTTCTTCTCCTTTGCCAAGATCCAAATTACTTATTGATTTCCTAGCACTCAGCTCAGGAAGCTGTAAAATTAAAAAGGAACAAGCAATGTAGTTGGTAGAAAGATGGAAATAATAATGCCAATCTATTTGCACTGTAAAAGATGAAGATTTAGTAAGGACATCTATCAGTTTAACAGTCATTAGCAAGCAGTTCCAGGATTACATCAAAATAAGCAGCTTTAGCAAAACAGGGCTAAGATTTCACCAAGTAACTGTGGCTTTTAATACTGAAACTGTGTCCAGTTCTTTTTTTTAACTTTTACTTCAGTTATAAATATCCACCTCCATCTCTATCATCTCTATTATTTCTATCTATCAGTCAGTTTGTCTAAAGGTTCTGCAGGTGGTCTTTGACTTACAACCATTAATTCAGCAACTGTTTGAAATTATGGTGGCACTGAATGGACTAATGGCCAGTTCCCCAAATTATAGCTGTCGCAGCATCCCTGCTGTCATGCGAACAGAATTTGGGCACTTGGCAGCCTACTTGCACTTACTCACAATCACAGGGTTGCTTCCGATCTTATCCTCATCTACCTCCCCTTCGTCTATGTCCTTTTGGCCCCTGCAATCTGCAGCCCCTGTCACCCTAGCTGACCTTCACCATTTTCTTGCCCCCCTTTCTGACCAAGGATGCTTGGCATGGTCCTTCATGAGGCAGCTGCTGGCCATGTGAGGCTTTCTTTTACAAGGTTGCACATGGCAGTTTCCTCACAGGACCTGGGGGAGATGGCCTCACATGGTTTCCTCATGGAGGGCCAGAGAGAGTGTGCCTCATCAGGTGTGGGAGCAAGAAGAAGACAACAGTCAACGGGGGAAGCAGGGTTCTTGGACTGCAGGGTGGGGAAGGCAACTTGTGGCTGGGAGTAGAGTGAGGCACTTCCCAGGCACTGTGGCTTTGTACTGTGTTGTTAGAGCTTCTTGGGGCATGGTGGATTTGCACTATGGTGCTGGGCTGTGATGGGGCAGCTGAGGCTTTGAGGGGCAGCTGCAACGTTGTGCTGTGCTATGGCTCAAGAGCTTCTTTCAGCCCCAAACTCACAGTGCACCAGGAAGCCTCTGAGCTGCAGCAGGACTAGAAGCCCCAAAGCAGTGTGTTTCTAGACCTGCTTACTGCCCCACAAGACAAGGTGCAGGGTGGTCAAAAGGGCAGAGATGGTGAGGAAATAGCCAAACTGCGGGGAATTGAAGAGAAGGCAGTCCCTTACTTTGCAAGAACCAAGGCTGAAGGCTGGGAGGGATGAAGCTTGGATTGGGGCAGGTCCTCGCCAAACAACCAGTGGTATGCACCTAGTAGCAGCAACAGGGAATGTCCAGATTGCCATTGTGGCAATCATGGTCACATGACATCACATTTTGTGACTGCATCACATAGCAATGGCAATTCTGGTTCTCATAAGACAAAACTATCTCTCTACCTCTATCTCTATCATCTCTGTACCTCTACCTCTATCATCTCTTTATCTCTAGGTAAAGGTAAAGGTTCCCTTGCACATATGTGCTAGTCGTTTCCGACTCTAGGGGGAGGTGCTCATCTCCGTTTCAAAGCCAAAGAGCCAGCGTTGTC
>JANHFQ010002013.1:528750-544590 GCA_032468035.1 Aparallactus werneri
AACAGTACACACATTAACCCCCCCCCAAAAAAAAAAGTTTAAGAAATCAGGGCATAGCTCCCCACACTGCTCATGCAGGACTGATAGAAGCTTCCAGATGATCTCCAAGAACAGCCCCATGTACAGCATGTTGCAACAGTCCAATTGAGAGGTGACTAAGGTGTGAGCGACCAGGAGCAAATTTTATTATGTTATTTAGGGTGCCAGTGTATAACCTTTTCTGAAACTTTCACAAGTTTTAGGGTCCAAGTATAGTCAAGAGGGAATCTTTGTTTCCAGCCTTTGACCATTTGTATATTAAGCAGCTAAAAATCAAACAAGAAATTGATGGTGTAGAATAATACAAATATATAGATGGGGATAGGTAGGGAAAAGATGTTCAATTGGATTGTCTGGCGAACCATGAGATAAATTACTTAAATTGGTTGATTTTTAAAAAATGGTTGAGATTATATTCTCAACATGATCACCCATAACATCTGCTAGTCACATATGCAGTTGAAACACATACTGATAAAACAGTATGGCTCAGACATTTATCAGCTTGAGAGCTACCTGGAACCTTAAGAAATGAAGTGTTTGAGATGAAATTTGAAATGTTTCATTTTTGAAATGGAACAAACAATTTTATATTGAATTAAAACATAGCATGAAAGTTTGCATTAATTACAGTGCAAAACAAAAAATTGGAATATGAAAAAGCAACAGATTCAGATGTTTAAGAAATGTAAATCATACTTATTAATTTAAAATGAAAGTAATTCCTTCAGAAAATATTATTTTTGTGTTTATTAGACCTTTCAAAGAATGTTTTAAAAAGTTGGACACTAGATTTTTATGCTGGCATTGTAAGAAATTTGAGGGTGCTAACTCGTTTGATTTGGTCTTACTGAACCAGAGCTTTGTTTTGGTTTCAGATCATAGTAAATCTTAATAAATTTTAGGAAAAAATATAATAAAGAGGTAAATGTGAAGTTAAATGTGTGTCCTGAAAATATAGAATTTGTCATTTTATGATGATTATGGCTCTACTGAGGTTGGGATTCAGCAAAACGTTACTAATCCTCTTGATATTAAGGAAAGAGTTTAGGATATAAACTCATATTTGAATTTGTTATGAATCTATTATTTATTTTGGAAAAGTCTCTTATTTATGTATGTCTTTTGTATTTTTTCATTTTGTAATATTTCCATTCTTTCCTGTAAAACATGTTAAGAAATAAATATTATAGTTTCTTTAAAAATAAAGCTATTTTAACACTTTTTAACAAGTTTGTTTTATTTTAAGAATGAAAAATGAAAAAATATATTGCTTGATTTAATAAGTGATGGACTGAATTAATTTCATGTTGACAGGAATTGGATTTTTTCATTCTTCCCCCCCTGTTGTTTTCTATTTAATAACTATAATGTATGACGGTTTTTTAAAATTGTATACTTACCACTGCATTTGTTGTTGTTATTTGTATATCATTATTTTAAAAACAATATTAAAAATAGCAATGAAGCTATTTTTCTACTAGTTTCATTGGAAAAGGATATCTACTAGTTTGGTGGCTCGCCGTGGCCGTGGTTAGAATGCAGTATTGCAGGGCTAACTCTGCCCATTCACCAGGAATTTGATCCTGACCAGCTCAAGGTTAACACAGTCTTCTATCCTTCCAAGGTCGGTAAAATGAGGACCCAGATTGTTGGTGGCAACATGCTGCATCTCACAGAGTCAGCCTCCTACAGGTTCCGTCAGCTAAACAGTGTCAGCCGGCGGGACCACATGGGAGGGTCTTCTCTGTGGTGGGGCCGACCCTTTGAAACCAACTACCCCCAGGGATCCAGATCATTCCGGATCTGCTAACCTTCCATCGGGCTGCCAAGACATGGCTCTGCCAACAGGCTTGGAGCTAGTGAGCCTATCAGGGGGGTATTAATATTATTGATATTTGTACTGTTTTTAATATTTTTAATATTTAAACTGTTTTTACCATTGTTATTTATTGTTGTGAGCCGCCCGGAGTTCGTAAGAAGGTGGGCGGCATATAAATTTTAACAACAACAACAACAACAACAATAACAACAATAATAATCTATAAACCACTTAGAACGGGCTGTAAAGCACTATAAGTGCTATTGTTATTGCTGTTACTTAGGTAACCTTTATTTCCTATTGCTGAGTCAGAAGTTGATGTATAGGGATCTTCTAAAACCACCCCATTACATTACCAGACTGGTGTTCTCTGCCAGATAACCAAACAAGGTTACCCATCTTCTTCTATGGCATAAGGGGTGCCAGCTTGCTGCAAACAGATTTCTGAGATGCTGCAAACCATGAGCCAGTTAAGCCTATAAATTAGGAGGGAAAGATAAAGGAGTCCCTGCAGATTTTACTCCACTTGTCATTATTGACTGTAGGGAATAGTGCTCATCTCTATTTCCAGAGTCACTGAGCCACCACTATCCAAAGACATTTCTGTAGTCATATAGTGCTGTCATGATGTCATAGAGTGCTGTTATCTTTCCACCAAAGTGGTACCTATTTATCTACTCACATTTGCATGCTTTTGAGCTGCTAGGTTGGCAGGAACCGAGGTGAGGATGGGAGCTCAGATTCAAGTCTTGAATCTGGGCTGTCAGCTTTTCAGACAATAAGACAAGTATGTTAACCAATGAGCCACTACACTTCAAAAATTAGGAAGGGGATAGCCAATTAGATAACACACTAAACCTCTGCATAGTTCTTCATGTTGAATGAGGAAGAACTCTTTTCCCATTCTGCAGCATACGAAGGACAAAAGAGGTGGAGATATGCCGGATATGACTACAGTTCACTAACAGTATTTCCTTATTGAAAGTTGGACTTCCAAGACCAACTTTTTCCATTGGTAAAATTCAATGAAAATTGTCCATTTCTCTAATGCAAATGGAGTTTGGCCAATACCTCATGAATTTTGTAAGGTGGAAGGATCTGTAACAGCCCCTCTCAGAATGACCAGGCCAGGATGGCATATTTTATTTTGTCAAAATGTTGCCTGACATATCCCAGTGTTGTAACACAAAGGGACTTAAAGGTGATAACCAACGCTTTGACTTGGACTTAGAAACAGCCAAGGCAATGGTTTCAGAATAGGTGTTCTTCTTGCCTGCTATAGTTAACCTGTTATGAAACCAGCCACCAGATTTTGACCCAACTGTGATTCCTGGGTCATCACCAAAGGCAGCCATATCTACAACATATTGCTGTGGACTAAACTGCATGGGAATCAGTTCATTATCATTAGAGCATCTTGCTCCAAATAGGATAATAACTAGTTCTCTGGCCAAAGCTGGGCAAAGATTCCCTTACCTGTCTTACCAAGAACCATAAGTTCAGGAAAACTTACAAGTTGGGAACCAATACCTCCAGCGGAAGGGTGATGGTGTGACCTCATCCAAATGATTACCAGAGCAGATGCCACAATGTCTATTGATGACAAGCAACTGTATCGCGATAGAATTTTAATCTGAGCTTGTTCTGCCTCATCCAGATCCTCAAAGTCGAGATTGAGACCAAGATGCCTGACAGTCTTACCTTCTGGGCCCAGTCAGAGGCAAATGGTTAGAAGGGACCTTCGTGCTCCTCTTCTCCTGAAATGACTGTCCAGTATACCCAGCTATACCTTCCCCTGACCATCATAATCCCAGTGTAGAACCCAATTACACCATCCTTGGGGATCAATCCTAGTTACACGTTCATATATTTCCCAGCATGTTTCAGTTCACCATTCATTAGACCAGCATTAGCTGCCACATGCAGGGAGATCCTTTCTGTAGGCTCAGCCAAGTAACATTCATTCATAGTATTTGATAACCTACCTGATCTTTCCTAATTAAACTCTGAATTACCGGTAGCTGCACCCTCCTGCAAGGATTTGGTGGTGATGCCCCCAAATGTATCTTTGACTTCTGACCCTCCTCACATTCCAAGATCAGGAATCTTTACTGAGCAGCTCCCAGATGGCAGATGTCAAATAGGTTTTTCAGGGCTCTAAAATGCAAATCCTTTCAATCACTACCTTTCTTTGGTTACCATGCTCAAGAACGGCGCCCTTTAAACAATCTCTCTGTTGTTGTTGTCGTCGTCATCTATGCCATATTTTGCTATACTGAACTTTCTCTTTCCAATCCTTCCTTTTCATTTTCTTAAGCATTTTATTTGGCAATTTCTTCTACACTAATTAACACTTGCTCTTGTCACAGTAATAATCAACCAACCTCCAAAGCAAAACCTGCTCTACCATTTTACAAAATAATCCTGGAGCTAACTAATAACTTAGAATTAAACCTAGGTGTCATCTTCATACGAAACGTTTTAATCTTAAAAGAATTAAAAAGAATACATCAATAGTTGTGTGCTGATCTTCCAGTTAAGGCATTATATCTGCCTGAGAAACTCCATGTTCATCTTCTGGTAACTCAAGATAATTCATTTTCCTACTAAAGAGAATAAACTATTTTTTCTTCTAAGAGTAAACAACTTGAATTTCACATAAAATACTGTCTTCTGTTGTTCTTTGATTTAGAGCAGATGATAAATTTAGGCAGAGCCTTTTCATAGGCAAAAATCACACTTCAGAATGATTTTCCAAGGAAGGCTCATCTTGTGCCAGTATTTATGTATAGTATTTCTGGTGCCAGATGAAAATTTATATTTGCTGTCTTTGCATTATATGTTGTGAGGAGGAGGTAAATAGTTTAATGTTAAAAGGACTGTGTAGCACACCTTATCAGTGCTTCTTCTCAATTTTGTGGGGAAGAATTCCAAGCCAAGATAGACTCCTGGTGCATAATTTATTCATTGATCCAAGGAGAGTATCTGTGAGAAAGACTGCCTTTGTGTTCCTGAGGTCCCGAGGTTGAAATAATTTTCATAGTTATCCAATGCTGCTAATTCTGAAGGTCAAACTGAACAACAACTGTGCCTAATGTTTTGGAAATATTGTTTTCTAAGCTTTAAATACATTCAATATACTATTTCTGAGAATTAAAGAAAGCAGAATTTTGTTTGTTTTGCCAAGTGACAAATGAGAAACTATTTTTCTCCTTGAACTGATCAGATATGGCGGTCAATTTGGAATTTGCTTATTTTTATTTCTTTGAAAAATATTTAAAATCCCCTACAGTTTAATGGATCACAGGGTACATGCCAGAAAAACAAACTGCAAACATAATATTTAAAAGACAAAACCACTTAAACACCAGGCTCTACAATCAAGGATAAACAGAATATGAATTAAAACCAAACTATGGTTACTAAGATTCTCAAACCTGGTAAATAGATAGGGTTTTTTTTCCACCTACAACTGAAATGTTGGAACCAGTCTGGTGTCTTTTTTTAAAAAATAAATTTTATTGATTTTACCTAAGAACAAAAAGAGTGAAAGGAAGTAAAGAAAATACAAAAGGAAAAATAAGAATGGAAAAATACAAACAAAAAGAACAAAAAACATCAATAAAATACAAATTACAATCTTAATGTGAGAAGATAAACAATAGCTAGCAGGGAAGATTAAAGCATCCAAACAAAATTACTTTGAAAATGCAATTAAAACAGGGAGATGGTTGGCCTTTAGACCCAAGAAAAAGAAAGGAAAAGAGATGGATACAAATACTACAAGACGAAAAGGGCATATCCCACGAGGAGAAAAAAAGAAATAGTTCAATAATATTATGAAAAACTATATAGTAGAAAAAATGTTTCAGAAGAAGAGATTAAACAATACATTAGAGAAGCAAATTTCCCTAAAATACCTGAAGACTTAAAGATAAGGAAAAATAAAAAAAATATATTGGACGAATTAATGAAAGCAGTGCAAAAAAGAAAAAGACTAAATCTCCAGGACCAGATGAAATACCAGTAGAGGTATATAAACACTTGCAGGATGTATTCAACCCATTAAGGCTTGAAGTTTATCATGAAGCTTTATTAGAAACTAAAATACCTTAAACATGGAATGAAGCATTCATTACACTAATACATAAAGAAGATTCAGGCCCATTACCAGTCCAAAACTATAGGCCAATATCCTTATTAAATGTTGATTATAAAATCTATGCAGCCATACTAGCGGAGAGATTAAAAGAATTCTTAAATATTTTTATACACCCCGACCAAAATGGTTTTTTGCCAAAAAGGCAATTTAAAAATAATATTTGAATAATATTGAACACATTAGAATACTACGAATTTAATCCGGGGAAACAAATGGCATTAATTTTTCTAGACACACAAAAAATGTTCGATAACTTAAACTGGGAATTTATGTTTACACAATTAACTAATATGGATTTTGGGGAGACATTTATAAATACAATAAAGAAAATATACTCTAAACAGACAGCTAGAGGAATAGTGAATGGAGACACAACCAATAAATTTAGCATTATGAAAGGAACGAGGCAAGGCTGCCCTCTCTCACCCTAATTATTTATACTAACCCTAGAAATATTAACCAGGAAAGTTAGGCAGGATCAAAAAATAAGAGGTATGAGGATAAAAAATGAAGAATACAAGGTATAGGCATTTGCTGCCGACTTGGTGTTTATACTGGAGGACCCCTTAGAATCTGGCCCTAAATTGATAAGGATGATAGAAGAATATGGGACAGTTGCAGGATTAAAAAGAAAGAAAGAAAAGATGAAAATATTGGTCAAAAATCTCATTGAGAGACAAAAAATATAAACTCACAAACATAATGAAAATCCAAATTATAAAAAAAATTAAATACTTAGGAATACAGTTAACGGCTAAATGTGCAACATTAAAAGAAGATAATTATGATAAATTGAAAAACCAAATTAAAAAAGACCTGGAAAATTGGGGAAATCTGCAACTGTCCCTACTAGGCAGAATTGCCACTATCAAGATGAACGTTACTGCCGTACTGTTATATTTATTTCAGACAATTACAATTAAATTGGGAAAACTATATTTTGACGAATTAAATAAGATGATGTTAAGATTTATTTGGCAGAGGAAAAAGCCAAGAATTAGACTGAAAGCATTGCAAGATGATAAAAGCAGGGGAAGATTTGGCCTACTCAATTGGGAATTCTATCACCAAGCATCAGTAATTCCCTGGATACAAAAATGAGTTAATTTACGGAACAAGAGACTGTTGACACTGGAGGGTTATGATTTGCAGTTGGGCTGGCATGCTTTTATATGATATAATAAGAGGACAGTTCATAAATATTTTCAAAGACACTATATAAGAGAAGCACTACTATCAACATGAACTAAGATTAAAAAAAAATCTTAAAGATACTGCTTTGGGTATCGCCACTTGAAGCATGGACATATCAAAATGTTGTGAACATTGAGAAGATCATCAGATACAAAGATATATTAAATATAAAAGATCGAATGAAAACGCAACAGGAACTAAAAGCTCAAGGATTTGATTTACCATGGTGGTCCCAACTGAAAATTCAATCCAGCTATGAAAAGGACAAAAAAGCATATGGTATCTCCAATGGAATAGACGAATTAGATCAAATATTCATTGGAACAGACAAAAAATTGACAAGGAGAGCTTATAAGTACTTATTACTATACAGCAGGGGTCCTCAAACTTTTTAAACAGGGGGCCAATTCACGGTCACTCAGACTTTTGGGGGGCCAGACAGGCTGGGTGGGCATGGCTAGGTAGTCATGTGACTGGGTGTTCATGGCTAGGTTATGTGACTGGGTTTGCGTGGCCAATTGTACAGTCATTTTTTAAACATTGCACACAAATTAAACTTTAATTTGTTTTGCTCCTGGGAGTGTTTTATTTGCTTTTGTTTGCATGTTGTTCTTTTGGTTGACTTTTCTTTTTACTAGATCATTTTTTTCAGTTGTTTAGAAGTCTAGTGGTCCTAATCAAGAAACTCTTCTCAGTCACAAGGAGCTTACAACCAACAAGCCTCTCTCTCTGTCTCTGTCTCTCTATATCTTTCTCTTTCTCACTCTATCTCTTTCTATCACTTTCTATGTCTATGTCTTTCTATCACTCTCTCCCTGCCTCTTTCTCTGTCTGTCTCTCTATCTCTTTCTATTACTCTCTCTCCCTGTCTCTCTGTCTATCTCTCTCCATCTCTCTCTCTCTCCTCTATCTGTCTCTCTTTCTGTCTATCACTCTCTCTCTCTTTCTGTCTATCACACTCTCTCTCCCTGTGTCTTTCTCTCTCTGTGTCTCTCTTTCGCTATATATATCTTTTGGAGCCAGGGGAGGTTAAAAATGAGCCCATTTTTGGTCTCCTAGGACATCGACATGCCCTGCTTTTCACGCCCCCCACCCCCAGAAGCATTACACAGGCAAAAACTGGGCTGTTTTTTGACCAAAACCAGGCAAAAACAGCCCATTTTTTGCTCTCCTGGGGCATCTGGATTTCTTGCTTTTTACTCCCCCCACAACCAGAAGCATTATATAGGCAAAAATGGGCTGTTTTTTGACCAAAAACAGGAGAAAATGGCCCATTTTTGCTCTCCTAGGGCACCTGGATGCCCTGCTTTTCACTCCCCCCACCCCTAGAAGCATTATACAGGCAAAAATGGCCTGGTTTTGCCTCCTGAGGCCTCCATACCTCTCGTTTTCAGCCTCCTTGACTTCCAGAAGGCAGGTGGGGGCCAATGGGTAGGTAGGGTGATGTGGGTGGGGCAGCCTCGTGGTCCCGCACAGGCCGGATTAATGGCTTTGGCAGGCTGTATCTGGCCCGCGGGCCATAGTTTGAGGATCCCTGCTATACAGTTTCGAAGAGGAACAGGTTAAAGAAAACATATTAACATGGGATAAGAATTTTGGCTACACAATACATTTAGACAAATGGCAACAGCTATGGGATAAAAATCTTACATTAACATTATCTGTGGCATACAAAGAGAATCTTTACAAAATGTTTTACAGATGGCACTACTCTCCAGTACAATTGGCAGGTATGAATAGTGAGATGTTGAAAATATAAAAAAATACCAGATACATATTTCTATATGTGGTGGAAATGTCCCAAAGCGAGGAAATACTGGATAGAAATTCGACAATAAAGAAAAGAAAATAACAAACCAATATCCTGAATTGAAACTGGAAATATTTTTATTAGGAATAATACCCCAAAAATTAAACAAAGAGACAATATACATAATACTGCAAATACTGACAGCAGCCAAAATTACTTATGCCCAAAAATGGAAAATGGAGGAAAGTCCAAGGTTACACCAGAGAATTAGCAAAGTGTTAGAATGTGCAAAGTCAGAAAATTAAAGGAAAAGAGGATACGGAGTATTATAAAATATGGGAGCTTTTGTATATATGGCTGAAGGATAAATATAGAGGTCAGAAATAGATGTGAAACAAACAATAATGTAGATAAAATATGGAAAACAGAATGTACCTGGCATATATCCAAGATCTGTACTTCCCACATTATTTTATTTATTTCTATCCTGTTGCAATTCAAGAAGATTTCTCTAGTTTACATAGAATAATAGTACAACCTATAAACCCAACTTTCATGAAGTAAAAATAATGAACAGCATAAGCAAAAAACATAGTACCAAGAAAGTAGAAAATACAACAATAAAGATGGAAAAGAGTCTTTAAAACAGCTCAGTTTTTAGCAAGTTTTTTAAAAAAAAGATCAGTATTGTAAAGAGGAAACCAGCCTAACTTTGAAATTAAAATCACACCTTTATTAAATCATAATTACAGTGGAACCTCGGTTCACAAACGCTTCTGTTTGCGACCAAATCAGTTCCCAACCAAAAAAGCCAGCAGAATTTTGAATCAGTTCCTGACTCAAAACCCAATTGGTAAACAAAACACTATGGAAAGATTCCTTTCCGCACCATTTTTCCCTTCCGTGCATGCGCAAACAGTGTCACTTCGGAATGCAGCCAAATCAGTTCATGACCATAGTCCAGTAACGAATTAGAATCACGAACTGAGGTTTGACTGTACTTCTAAATAGGATTCAGATTACAATCAAAAAAGAGATTTCAGTTTTATTTTAAATAGCAGGTCACATATTATTGTTTAAGATTTCTAAGACTGCAAATAAACCAATATATTAATATGACTTCTAATTATGTAAGCAATTACCTTTCTGACAGGTGGCTTTATAACAATATCTTCAAAGTTGTCACTGATTTTTAAAATCTGAAAGTTCTCATGTAATATTCCTATCTTTTTTTCATTGTCCCACCCTGTAGGACTGAAAGTAAAACTCTATCACACAACAGATTTCAATTGTTCACTTTTCATTCTCTGCTATACAAAAATACTTGTTTTCATTAAATTTATTGAAATTTAAAATAAAAAATTCACAATAAAAATTCACACACAAATGTACAGAGTTTATTTATTACTATTTTGAATATACTTTCCCCTGTTAATCCAATATAGAGCAATTAAATACTTTATTTGGAAGATTTTTACAACTTATAGGACAAAAATGGGAGGTATCAGTGTGACAAGAAAAGTGTTCTTCTGTCTTAAACTTTTCCTCCCAGTGAATTCTGAAAATTTCAGCAATTGGAAATCTAAATAAAAAACTCATTGAAAACATTGAAAGTAAGCAACAATATTTTAAAGAACTACCGTATTTTTCAACTATAAGACACACTTTTTTTCACTCCTAAAAGAGGCTGAAAATTAGGGTGTGTCTTATACTCCGAATGTAGCCCTGCCCACCCACCATTTTCACCCTCTGTGCCTACCTATTTCTTAGAAGATTAGCTGCATGATGCAAGCAGCCTTTCAGCCCCAAAGGGGCCTAACAACAGTTGATTGGGGCTAATAGATCCACCCAACCATCAGCTGTTGCTCATGCTGAATCA
This sequence comes from Aparallactus werneri, assembly GCA_032468035.1. Taxonomy (NCBI): domain Eukaryota; kingdom Metazoa; phylum Chordata; class Lepidosauria; order Squamata; family Lamprophiidae; genus Aparallactus; species Aparallactus werneri. The sequence continues at coordinate 539,597 of JANHFQ010002013.1, forward strand.
GGCTGGCTGGAACTCAAACTGAAGCAGATTTTTTCCTCCTTTGTCTCACGTGCTAAAGCCTGATAGTTTCAGTTTCAGCCAGCCTGATTCAGCAGCTGATTGGTCAGTAGATCTGCATATCAACAATCAGTTGTTATGAGAAGGTAAACAAGGGGGGGGCCAATCTGCCTCTTGCAGATTTTTTAACCCCTTTGTCTCTTTTGCTGAAGCATGTTTCATTTTCAGATTGATTCAACACAGGAGACAAATTGCTGGGAGGCAGATTTTTTCCCTCGTTTTCCTCCCCAAAAGCTGGGTGCGTCTTATACTCCAGTGCGTCTTATACACCGAAAAATACAGTAATTATGCTTCCTAGAATGAAAAATCCCTTCAAGTAAGAAACTAGTATCCAAGGTTTATTTAGTCCATTCCTTGTTGTTCCAATTTTCAGAGTCAGGTTTTTTTTTCCTTTTGCTGAAAATTGATGCTTAGAAATGTGAACTCAACTCAAAATTGCATTTAATCAAGCTGGACTAGAGTATCTCCTTCTACTGTATGTGTAAGCCAGGCCTAAACTTATTATAACCTTGAACTTCCTTTCAAAACAGGAAGCACAATACAATTTAGCAAGAAGCAATGGCAAATTCATTCTACATACATTTCAATTCAGCAGACTGATAAAATAGCACTTAGCAATAGCAGACCTATATACCTCTTCACAGGGCTTTATAGCGCTCTCTAAGTAATTTAGAGAGTCAACGTATTGTCTCCCAATCTGAATTCTCATTTTATGAACCTTGGAAGGATGGAAGGATGGAAGGTTGAATCAACCTTGAGCTAGTGAAGATCAAATTCCTGGCAGTCACCAGAATTAGCCTGCAATACTGCATTCTAAACAGTATGGCACCAAGTGAGCAAAAGAGCCATTTTGCATAAAAATAAATATATAACAGAAATATTGTTTTAAGTGCCTGTAGATATTAGGGAACTGAGACCTCTGCTACATCACCACACAATGGAAAATAAATATTTTGTGCAACATGTAAACCCTATAAAATGCAATTCACTTTCCTGACTTCAAAATGAGAGGCACTACAACTTAAGGCAAGTTGCAAAATGGAGGGAGAATGTAAGGATTCCTACAACCAAGCAGAATCCATAATGGTTCCATAATTTGGGTTGGGTGGGTTCCATAATTTTACAAAGAAGCTTTCATAACTATTTTTCTTTACTAAATACAACCATCTGGCTAGATGTTGCTCCTGGCTGTGAAACCGGACATTTTCAGATCAGGTGAAGAAATAACAAAACAGATGGTTGAACAGAGAAAAAAAAAAAGCCTGGTACAGCACAGTAAGGAAAATGTCTATGCCTTTCCAGATATGTTCAATTGTAAATAGTTGGTGGTAAATGGTAGGAATTATGGAAACTAGAAAAGTCCAGCTTCAATGGAAGACAACTCCTTGCCTGCTAATCCCTCAATATCCTGCTGTACTAATGAGCTACCATACTCCAATCACTTGCTTTGGGTCAGAGGTTGCAGTGGGTGGCTTCTTAGGTTACACCGCAGGTACTTAATCTGAGCAGGAAAGATGGGGATGTGAAGATATATGGCAGGAGTCCTCAAACTTTTTAAACAGGGGGCCAATTCATGGTCCCTCAGGCTGCTGGGGGGCCGGATCGGTTGAGGGGACATGGCTAGGTTACCATGTGACTGGGTGGGTATGGCCCATTTGGTGGGCATGGCCAAAAATAAAAAAATAAAAAACAAACATTTTTGGGCCCTCCCACTTGCCTACATGCTATAGCTATCTTTATTTGCTCTGTTTGCAGCACAGCTGATTTGCCGAGCTGCATGCCTCAGCTTTTTTCCCACCTAGGGGTTTCTGCTGTCCTTTATTCCCTTGTTTGAAGGCCAGCTGATCAGCGCAGCACTGTGCATTGCCGTGCCTCAGCTGTTTTTCCTTACCGCAGCTGCAGGAAAAGGTAAGTTTGCATGCTTTTTTGGATTAGAATGCACGTGTGCAGCGCACTTTTGGCGTGCAATCACTGAACCGGTTATTAAATTGGTAGAATCCCACCCCTGGACCTAACCCTTTCCTGTTGGCTCAGGTTCCTCTGCTGACCATGAATCCCACAACAGGCTAAGCTTTAAATCAATTTGCAATCCAATCCAAGAAAAACAAAACATTTGACATATTTTGAGGTGTGATTTCAGTTATGCATTCCCCCCTCCCCACCTTCCAAACAATGAAAGAGTCAACGGGTTAGTCTGCCTTGGGTGAAAGGCACCCACAGCAGCAAAGCCAGGGAACTCTGGCAGTCTATCGAAGGACAGATCAAGAGTCAGTTTGAGGTGAAATGACAGCTAACCCAAGCAAATGCCAAACTCGCTATTGTGTCCATACTCATCAGAGATGGCCAGACACCGCATCAAATCTACAAGTGCCACCACAAGCCTGCTGTGATTTTAGTGCAATAAAATAAAAGATGATATCTTCTAATTATTTTATCGTGAATACTGGATTATTTTGGAGAAAAGTTATTCTTGTCAAGAGTATTTTACATTTACTTGCTTGTACTTTAGGGTTTGACAAAGCTCAAGAGTATGATTGCAGGATCCTAAATTGGTTCGTCTCTATCTGCTTAGCTTCAGTCATGTTGCTTGTTTAGTTAGCACAATCCCAAGAATTGTTGGCATTAACTTACTGCATCCAGTTCATTCAGCCTGTGGGAGAGTTTCTCTGACATTGCAGAGAGTTTTTCCTTTGCACGTCTATGGGGAAGAGAGTCTTCTACAAAAGCGTCTGCCAGAGCAGGGCGTTCTTTCTGGCTGGGAAATCGGAGCAAAACATGATAAAATGACATACAAAACAAACACAAACACACAGTAAGGGAGGGAGGGAGGGAGGGAGAGAAAGGTCGGAGTGCAAAGTAGGCCACAGTGGCTTACTAAAGTCAATCGAAAGTCAAGCCCAGGTATTAATATTAAGGAGAGTAGAACCTGAGCTGCATTTTGGCAGTATCAGAAACATTCACCAATAGGTCCCAGTAGATACACAGCTGTAATTCTATGCTACTTCCATAAATAGTAGGCCTGGTGATTGAAGAAACAATATTCAGTGCACATCTATGAGCTTTAAGATGAACACTGAAAGGATAATACTTTACAAACGGGATCATCTTAAGCATGTAAGTCAGCGTATGGGTCCCTATCCCTGTTTTTCAAGGGAAAAACAGGAAGGTGGGAAGGTAGAAAAGAAGAAAACAAGAGAGGTGAGGAATTGAAAGAAAATGAACATTAAAAAACCCCAAGAACATTATTGTAATTTCAGAGTTTTGTCTCCTGGATGCTTAAGCTCTTTTTCCCCTCCTTTTAACTGTTCTTCAGACAAGCTGCCCAGATGGGCAGCCTCTAAACTAAATGAATGAGTAAATAAAACCTCTTTTAATAGTGCTTTATTGCTCTTTGCATTAATGCATTGATTAAAAATCTTAATGGGATCATGTGTTCAAGAATGTTTTAGAGCCAGAGTAACGTTCAATCCCGTTCAATAATTTGTATTTGGCTGTAACCCGCTTCTGAAAAATTACTTTTCGCAAAACGATTTGTTCTATTTTTATTTTATGTATCAAATATAGAGACTTCCCATTTCAGTCACAAAAGTGACTCTACATGGTGCACAATTAAAAACACAGAAACATAAAAACCACATAAAAATCTATTTCAGGAGAAGAAGGCAGTTAAAACAATAATTAAAGGGTGGGGGGCAGTTGTCAGGGCGCTAACCAATCTCAAATTTGCATGCATGAGACTCGGCAGAGCCAGGCCCTCAAATTTTTTCAAAAGGCCATGAGAATAGGGACCAATCTCACCACTGGGGGGAGGATATTCCAAAGGGCAGAGGCAATGGCAGAGAAGGCTCTCTTCCTTGATCCCGCCAGTGAAAATTCTTTAACTCAGGGGTCCCCAACCCCCTATCTGTGACCAGTACCGGGCCATGGCATGCCAGAAACCAGACCACCCAAACAAGCAAAGCCCCATCTGCAGGATGTAGGCAGCATGCGAAACCACGGCCCGAAAAAATCTCTCTCCACAGAACCGCTCCCTGGTGCCCAAAAGGTTGGGGGGCCATTGCTTTAACTGATGGAGTTTGCAACATACTCTCCCTGCCTCACCAGAGAGGTAGCATGACTTTTCTTATTGAACACCTCATACTGATTCAAGGAACACTGGCCTTCCACAGACCACAGTTAAAGGAACACTGCCCTAACTGACATTGTACCGCAACTCCCATCATCTTTAATTTTAATTTAATTTTTAACAATAGACTGAATGACCTGTAGAGCAGAACTAGGTTAAAAGCCCCAGGTTGTTGGCAATATGTATGCATTTGGAGGAAGAGATTATTCTGAAGAGCAACCCTAAATTCCATTTTATGTGAAAGAAACACATGCATTTCCCCAATAAATAGGTACCTTTGTTTGGGCCTTGTGGTTTGTATAGAGGTGAACTTAGGTAATCCATTCTCCTTGCAATTCTGAATCAACGTGTACTGCAAACTCTCGCCTATTTCCTTTTAGAAGAGTGGAGGGGAAAAATTTTCATTCAAAGAGCCCAGGATAAATTCAAGAGATTAAACTGGTGTTAAAGTAATAAAGATCAGACTGCATAAAGAAGAATCGCCAAATAGAATTACTAGGATAATACCGAAAATTAGATGTCAGCAACCTTTTAAACAACAATATTTACAGCAGGAGTACCAAGCCAAAAATGCATTTAGAGTTTGAAGCCATTTACATCAATCATTTATACATTAAATGCTCCTTAAGGGAAAAAAAAGGAAATGCAGTCTTTCAAAATCTCAACATTCCCAGATTGAAATAAAAACAAATATAATCTTTTTAGAATCACATTTTCATAATGGGTACTGTTTTCATGTATGCTTCTTTAAAAAGAGTTTTCATATGTTTAAACTAGGATGATTACAACATTCTAGTTAGTTGTATCAGAG
>JANHFQ010002013.1:733441-744375 GCA_032468035.1 Aparallactus werneri
GAGGGAATGAGAGAGGAAATAATGAAGAAGGAAGGAAGGAAGGAAGATGGAGGGGAAGACAAGGGAGGGAGGGAGCAGGGATGGCATTCCCCAAAATATACACCCAGGCAAGGCCGGGTCATCAGCTAGTATACATATATATATATATATACCTAATGACTTTCAAGATGTTTCACAAGAAACTCTACACTTCCTTGAAATACATCTTCAAGAGAACCCTTTTGATGATAAGAATAATGCAGTCTGTCAGCCACAGAAGCCATATAGCCATATTTTCTTAGATGCTTTGAGGCTTCCACAGTTAGATCCTGGGGATTTGGGAGGGGGAATTCTGAGTGAGTAGTAGATTAGACTCAACAACATTCTTTTTGAAAGTCAAGGACATGGCAGTTTGCACCTGGATGGGCGTGAGTGAAGAAATGGCTTCCAACAGAATGACAGTTGATTGGGCCATGTAATAGACTGACAGGTGCAGGGGACAGATCTTTGATTTTCACTCGGGGAAGAGAAAACCCAAAATTTTCAGATTTGGGTTTTCCCAGATGTGCCAACATGACTTCTTTAATAAATTCTTACTTGGATGGACTTTGTCTCTCAGTGCTGAATGGATTGGGGAAGTTTCTTTGGAACGCTGACACAGTCCTTCTAGAACAGGGCTGTCAAATTCCCAGACTGCGGGCTGAATGTGTCATGTGCTGGCTATGCCTATGCCCAGTTTAGTGAAGGGGGGGGGGAAGTCCTGATACATCACGTGATGCTGATATGATGACATGAGTTTGACACCCCTGTTCTAGAAAATAAAGCCCCCTAAAAGAGATAGGTATAAGAGTAGGGAAATTGTTAAGAATGATCCACTATTATAGAATAAATACTAATATTTTCATCTCTACAGATGCTGATTGTGAGATATACTGTGAGATTGTTTTTATTTATTTAACAAGGAGAAGAAGGCATGCTTAGTATAATTTAGAGATGTTGCCATGCTGGGAAGACTAGAATGGTTATGTGGAAACGGCAGCTCATCAATATCAATATTTTCTCCATAATCTTGCAAGTGGTCCATGATTTCTGGGTTTCTTTTGAAAGCTTGTCTCTGGAAGGTAAGGGAGAAATCCAAGCTGGGGAAAAGGTTCCAGAGACAGCCTACTTAATCTGCGTCCAAAGACACTGAAAGGATAACCTGCCAGCCATATCAGAAGCAAGTAGGGAACAAAATGGCCTCATTTTAAAGGATGCCGAGAAGTGGTGATGATGGGGGTTCAATGAAGGGAAGGAAAATCAGTATTCTCTTGGGTGGAATCCTAAGCAAATGGCCTCTGTCAGAAGCTCACTCTCCTGGCTTTCCCTCCAAAGGGCAATTACACGATGATCTTTTATAGACCACTTGCCTTTTCATCTGGCATCTTTTCTGCATCCACTTTAAAAGGCTCGGTGGTCTTTCTAGGCTCTTTCACTTGTTTTCCAACAATTGTATGAGTTATTTTGTGAGTCTGGAGTTTGTAATCTAGAACCAATGCAGCATCATATCCTTGGTGATAGTCAGGGCTTACTGGCCATCCAGGAGGTTTGTACAGTGGAATCTTGGAACGCAACCACAATATGTTCCCAGACTGTGGTCGCGTTCCGAAGTGGTCGCATTCTGAAGCGATGCTTCTGTGCATGAGCGGGAGTGCCTGCCCACCCGCATGCATGCCGCAACACTTTCTTCACAAACACAGAAGGCAAAACCGATGCGGTTTTTGTTTGTGAACTGATTCAAAACTCAGCTGAAATTTTTGGTCGGGAACCAAAGTGGTCGCAAAACGGAGGCATTCGTGAACCGAGGTTCTACTGTATCTTCCTTCAGATCCAGGCCTAAATACACTTGTCTTTCTTCTCTTCACCAAAATGAAAGAGTACAATTGGCAGTTCCTTTTATATTTCTGTGCTTGCCATTGAGTAAACTGCTATTGCCTTCTGGGGCAAGCACGTATCAGTTCTGCATTGAGATTTCTTTACCTTGTCAGGGTAGTAAGTTGCTAGGATGAGATCAGGATAGCTTGAAGGTGGGGCAAGCCAAGAATCCTTTCAATGAAAACTGGAAATTGCCTTCTCAAGCACCAGGCCGTGATTACACTGCCATTCCTGAAATGGCATTTACAGCTTTGAAACAGCATTTCTTTAACTACAGATATGACTCTTAAGAGATATATCCCCTATACAGGTAGTCCTCAATTTACGACCACAATTGAGCCCAAAATGTATGTTGCTAAGTGAGAATTTATGTTGTTAATTGACTTTTGCCCCATTTTATGACTTTTCTTGTCACATTTGTTAAGTGAATCACTACAGTTGTTAATTTAGTAATACCGTTGTTAAATGAATCTGGCTTTCCCTTTGAGTTTGCTTGGCAGAAGGTCACAAAAGGGGAACCCATGACCCCCCCCCCGACACTGCAATCATCATAAATATGAACCAATTGCCAAACGTCCAAATTTTAATCGCATGACCATGGGGATGCTGCAATGGTCCTAAGTGTGAAAAATGGTTATAAGTCACTTTTTTCAGTGCTGTTGTCACTTTGAATGGTCATTAAATGAACTGTTGCAAGTCGATGACTACCTGTATAGCATGGCAGTAGATAAAAATGGTTTTCAATGGAAACTCCCCAGTTACCACAGTCCTCATGCAATAATGGGCCAATTTTGCCCTGCAGGTGAAATTGCCTGTTATAAAACAAAACAAAACAAAACAAAACACCAGACCCTCCAATATTGCTCAGCAGTTCCTCCATGTTATCTACACAAGTTTTCATTACCCTCCCTTTTTGCCTTTTTAGCTGTGAAGTTCTATTCACCTTTGATAAGCAGGCAAGAAGAGCCCTGGTTGTTACCAACTTCATTTCAATATCTTCTCAAAGATGTTCCCAAAAGTATGCAGCACAATAATAATATTACATGAACTAGGTCACAGTTAAAATCATTGAATTAACATGCTGGGAAAAAATACTAGAGATGTAATTATAGGAAGAAAGTAAAGAGCCAGATTATCTTCCAAAATTAGGGGGGAACTGGAAAATGCATCTACGTGTGCACGTAAGATAGAAAGATACTCAATATTTCAGATGTTCTCCTTTCTGCCATCTCCCCTTTTTTTTCTCTCTGTTCTTGGTTGAACACACACACACGCCTTTATATTATCATATTTATTTTCCATATAGAAAGAGATTTGAGTGTTTGGGTTGCTTGTTTCACAAGGCCATGCTATGCTTCATCTCTCTCCATTGCTGCTAATTAAGCAGTGCAATATTTTCCATGTAAAGTCACATGACTTGAAATAAACACATTTCCAACATCAGCAATTTCTCAAGTGAAGAATCCAGCTGGATTTTAAGTGCTATTTCTATAATGGGAAGAAGCCAGTCCTTAGCAGGGCTGGCTTAGAGTAAGCTTTACACTGCGCCTGCTTGAAAATGATTATAAATATGTGGATCTCTTTTGCCTTTTTTTTATTTTCCCAGAAAGTATGTTAGATTAAATTTACTGGTTTGAAAAGACATAAAATAGGCTGGCAATATTAAATCGGATGTTATTCTTGGTGGCTGCATATATATTTTTTCTGTTTTCTTTGGAAAAAATGCAACCATCGAAAGTGTAAGCTGCTCCTTTGAACAGTTGGGATGGTGCTTGGCAACTTTCCTTTCTCATATTATTACTGCAGAGCACAAATTTAGGGCTTTAATGGATTTTTCCCCCGGATAGATGGCAGAGACAGAAAGATCAGATGAGAAAAACGAGGTTCAGGAAGAACTGGCAAACCTCAAAATGGATTAAACAAAACCAACTTGGATAAAATAAGAAGGGACCAAAAATGAAGTGTAATATTTAAACATAATCAATCTGACATTGGGGGGAAAACCCCATTTGTGCCATGCACAAAATTGGTTTTGTTTGCCTGCTTTTTAAAGTTTGATTTAAGACCTTCTTCCCTATATTTCCAGGCTGGATTATTATGCTTCTGAACTCTGCTAAATTAGCAAAAGCCATGACTTCTATTTTCTTTGTGATGGTACAGGAATGCAGGAACACAAGGAGAAATATTCTACAGAAGTCTTCCATAACCTAGTATCTGCAATATATGCTGAACTACATTTTCCACAAACTCATAATCAGGTATAACTATTGGATGATGGGGTTTAGAATGTAGGACACAGAATCATAGGAGATTCTCATAAGAGAATCATAAGAGATCTTATCTACCTTCTAGTCCAACCCACTGCTCAAGGCAGGAGAACTTATACAATTCTGGTCAAAATGGTTGTCTTGTCTATTTTTGAAAACCTCCAGCGATAAAGCATCTACAATGCTGGGAAGCAAACTATTTCATTAATTAATTGTTCTCATTGTCAGAAAAAGTCTTCTTACTTCTTGATTTTGGGTTTTGCCAATTAGGTAGGTTTGTTGTTATAGAAATGGCTAGTTTATATTATTATGCAAAAGTAAAAAGTTGAGATTTGATGCTATTCTCTTATTCTACTGCACCAAAACGAGTCAGAAGTCAACATTTTTCTTTCTTTTTTCCCTTTGCCCTACACTTTTCCTCCTTTGCCTGCCTTATTTTTCCATTATTTTCTTTTGTATTTTATATTGTATTTGGATGAACTAATATTATTTTTTGAATTGAAAAAATATATTCCTATTTCTAGGTTGAATTTCTCATTAACAAGCTTTCACCCATTACTTCTTGTCCTGGCCCTCTGGTGCTTTCAAGAAAAAGTCAATCCACTCTTTGTGATAGTTACAGTCAAACACACTTCCAAGTCTGCTAAGGCTTTCACTGTTGTTCGGTGTGAAAGTTGGGATTGTGTAGTTTTCTGGCAAGTTTTCTGAAAAAGTGTGATTGATTTGATTACATTTGCAGTGATTTTAGCATGATCCACCATGCATTGGAAACAAGAAAGTGATGTCCATTTTTTACATGGATATGTATAGCTGTGACAAGGAGTTTGTTAACATTTGCTGTGCTAACAGGATCAAACAAAGTAATTTATAAAATAGAACAAAATGAACTTTTATTTGAATTCAAGTCAAATGTTAGAGAGAATAACCAGGTCCTCATGAACAATCTGAATTTTTGGAAAATTGGTACCAAACCCCGATTCAGACAAATGTCGCCATACTTAAAACTTCAAATACTTTAAAACAAAAACAAGAATCACAAACCAGTGGCTACAAGAAACGTTTAAACACTTTAAGAAACACAAATCATAATATCATGGATCGTGACACTGGGTAAATCTTCACAATCTTTTGAAATAGTTTTGCTTCAATAAATTTTAAGATTAAGCAAATTGCCTTGAAGTTAATCCAACAGTATAATAAATAAATAAACAGTTCAAGACATTTATAGGCCAGATGCATTTTTAAACAAAGTCAGTGGACTTCCACTCTTCTTCCCAAAGAGTTCAATTGATTCACCTTTTTTTTCCAGAGGAGTCCTGGCAGCTGACAGAGACATCTAGTGGCTGTAAATTAAGAATGTAGAATAATCTTTTTTCCTCTGGAAATTTCAGTTTTTTTGGGTTTTCATTATTGCGCACTTACAGTAAGTAACCCATCAGTAGACAATGAAGCTTTCCTTTTCTTACTTGTCAATATTCAGTTTTGGAGTATAGTTTTCAAAATCCTTTCACATGGAAAAGAAACATGTAGATCTTCAGTTTACAACAACAGACGGATCAAGAATGGGTGGAAAATAATTAAGAAAAAAAGATCAAAACCTAGACTGACAGAAATCCATTATGGGATAGTTGGCTGATTCTGACAATGATCATGTGCATAATTTTATGCTTCTTAATAAAGCGATCCCATTGACTTAGAGGCCCATTTGTCTTACATTTGAGTGGCTATAAATAGCTGCCACATTGGAAAGGAAAGGATGTGCAGATTTAATTTGCTTTTCCAGATGAGATGACTACAGATATAATTTTGCTTGGCATGTCACTGGCAATACTTGCTGGTATTTTTCAGAGTTATTTTGGGAATGGCGATGAAAAGATGAATTGCCAATTGGTTATTTTGGCCTGCTTTATTTATTTATTTGGTTATATAGTAATACTTGGAACATGTAAAAATGTTCCTGTATAATCAAAGTTTTACTTTAGTCTCATTATGCCAAAATAGCCATCTGATAGCTGCAATCATTGAGCATCTGCTGGAGTCCACAAACTAAGGAGGGGCATATCCCTTTCCCCCTTTTGAATGGACGAATTGCTGATGTCACCACAGCTTGAGAGAGTTGAGTTCTTGTGCACATATACAGGTGGGCTGCCAAGTTGGAAGCCTACAAAGCCCTAGGCTATAGTTTGCCAGATTCTGCAGTAATCAATAGGCAGAGTTCAATACAATCATAAGAGGTATATCAGCAGCTTTTCCTTTTGATTTGGAATCTTCTATTGCAGTTCTGTATCTGGTGCTCAATAGTCCTCATGAGGGAAAAGGGGCAGCTTCATGGAATACTTTCTCTTTAAAGAAGACAAGGAACATGTTATAGATCAGGGGTGTCAAACTGGTGGCCCGCAGGCCAGATGTATCATGCTCAGGCCACGCCTACCCCTGCTCCATGAAGGGGGAAAATGTTGTAAAACGTCACGTGTCAACAACATGACGCCGCGAGTTTGACACCCGTGTTATAAATAGATAAAGTCATCTTAGATCATAGTATTGTTACTCAGCCAATAAGGGAAAATGCTGTTTGTTGTTATTTAAGATTTAATCTTCAATTCGATTTACAGTCTGGGACTAGTAAAAACTTAACAGTTCAAGTCTTAACCAAGGACCTAACAGCTGTTATGGTAGCGTCTGAGTATATAGGCAATTCTGAGTAGAATGGGTTTTGTTGGGTTGTTTTTTTTTGCAAAGTCAGGATATTCAGATCTAATAAGTTCAAAATTTCCATGTATCTAGGCAGTCATTTGGGGATTGCTCCCAGGGTTTCTACTACTATTGGTACAACTATTGATTTTTTCCTCTATAATCGCTCAACTTCAATTTGCAAATCACAATATTTTGTTATTTTTTCTAGCTGTTTCTCCCCAATTCGTGAGTCACCTGGAATTGCAATATCAACAAACCAGATTTTTTCTTGTTGTTGTTGTTATTATAGTTGTTGTTGTTAGCGTGGATAGCTTCTTGTTGTTATTATTATTTTATCCTGTCTTTTTAATATATAACTGAAGGTGGCAAACATACCTAATGCTTCTGCTTCCTATCTTCTCTACAACAACACTGTGAGGTGGGCTAGGCTTAGGGAGAGAATGAGTAGCCCAAAGTCACCCAGCTACTTTCATATCTAAGGAAAGCCTAGAATTAATTGTCTCCCAGTTTTTAGATCAATGCCTTCAATAACACATCAAATTGGCTTTCCAGTTTACTGAGCTCATCAAATTCAATATGAAGATAACCTTTTGAGAAGTAAAGGAAATAACATTTCAGGTATTTGAGGCAGGAATCCAAATTGAGATTGTTCCCAAGCATTCCATTTCTGCAAACATGGGAGCTTTGCTAAGAATATTAAGTTTCATCCAAAAAAAATTTTTTTTCTTCAATGAACTTACATGCCAAGCCCATAATCTTGTTCCTTGATTGTATTACCTGAGTGCCTTCACTGTCTAAAAATCCACTTGTAGCTTGAACTAAACACAATGATAATTGGAGCTGAATGGTCTGGAATCTTACAAAGTTTGCAGCCAAGGTCATCTCAGCTCTTTTCTCACACCCCTTTGGCCAGAATGTGTTTTTATCAAACTGCTTCATGACATCAGAGGTGGGGTGATCGGCAAAGTAGGCTGAATTTTCAAGCGGATATGTCACAAAGGCAATTAAAAGGAAAACCAAACCAATTATGGGAAAGAATTCTTGATTGTCATTCCCACAGAGGAACATGTGGGCTGTGCAGACCTTCTCATCCTGTTGCAGAATTGAGCAGTAGACTTGCAGATTTGAAGCAGAAATCTCAAAAGGCGTGAGAAGAAACTAGAACTTTTCGAGTTAGGAGATAGAATAGCCAGACTGAAACTGCACTCCCAGTGATGTCATAGACAAAGGGGGTGGCTATGGCAGGGGGAGATATGTCAGACATGACTAGAAAGCCTCTGCAATGGCTACTAAATTCAATAATGAATCAGGACCTCCTGAATGTAAACTCTTCTCTTCCATTTGTCCATTAGGTAACTATGAAAAGCTTCTCTTTCTCTCCTATCATTTCTTCCTCAATTTGTAATCTGCAAGACTGACTGCATAGGGTTCCTCTATATGACAGACTTGTAAGGAGCTCCTAAGGGGATGGAGGTAAAGCAATACTAAAAGATGCTAGTAAGCAATTTTTTTTTCAATTGGTCTCCTTCAATTTGGGAAAAAAGCAGCCTTTTTATAGATAGTAAAATTTATGGGAAAATCATATATATAGGTGTGGGATCCTTGCACTTAACTTTGAGTGAGTTTGTGTGTATTGGGGGGGGGAGAGACAGAGACAATATATTTGATCTTTTATTGTATTTATCAAATAAAGTGAATTCTGAGTTGTGATGGCACTAGCAGACCTTCCAATTCATCTACTGCACTTCATGCCACTGTAAACAAAGACTTCCACTCCAGTTCATTACTGTGCACTCTGGCAGAATTGTCTCTTCTCCTCCTGTTGGGTGACATTGCGTTGTCCCAATCTATGTCCTGTGTTTTTAAGCCCAAAATGAACAAATCAAGGCAAAGATTGCTTTAAAAGCTTTCTCCTGTGCAGAATAAGGATGAAGAAAAGTCTCCCACAATATCCTAGTTTACAGCAAGATCTTTGTTTTACCCACAAACAGCAAAACCCACAAACTTGAACCCACAAATTTGAATGTCACAGTGTCATGTGCTGTCCCCCTTTCCCTTACAAGGTTAAAACTCCTATAGCATGTACAAAAATAGATCTATGTGTTCCTAGGCTAACCACAAGTTTTCATCATACAACTGTCCCTTCAGCAATTCTTAGGTTCCGTATGCTTAATTTGGTAATGTTTTAGCAAAACCTGCAAGCCTCCGTTTTATTTTCTGCTGCATGCCTTGTCCTAAAGTACCTTTGGGAGTTACACAAAGGAAAGGTAGATTAGGCCCTGCATAATCTATATCTATAAAAGAGAAGTGTGATTTGGAGTTTGCGTGTATGTGCTCTATACAAATCTATACCCTTCCATCAATATCCCCCAAACTTGGCACATAGATATCTTTCCATAATAAGATCAGCACTGCGGAGTTCAGCAATTTTTGGGGGGGGCTCTTTGCCCCCCAAAAAGGATGGCGAAGGGAACAACACACCAAAACAGCAACACAGCTGTACTGAGCATGTGTAGGATGAATGAGGAGGCTCTCCAGCCAATACAGGCAACATATGCAAATTGGAGCCTGCCCAGCCAATAGAGGCAAGGAATACAAATCAGGCAAAGAACGCCCGGGAATTGTAGGTTGCAGATCTGCTTCTATCAGGGATCTGCTTGCAGCATGAGGACAGGAATGTCAGGCTCCACTATTCCCCGGGTAAAGCCGGGTAATAAGCTAGCATTTTTATATTAAGAAAATTGAATTCCAGAATTCCAAAGCCTATTTGCTTCTTTATCAGGGGTAGTTCAGGTAGGGAGAGGTTGAGAGATGGATCAAAAATCTAAATCCAAACCCCTCCCTTGGCCCCCTACCCCATATCTATTTTATATTTTTAATATTGTTAATTGAAAAGCAACTTTCTCCTCATGAGCATATAGGGAAATACAGTAGTTTTCATCTACATCACCCACCATGATATTACATTATACTATGTACATATACTTACTTTCTGGCATTTTTAGGTATGAATTATCTGCTGTTCTGTTATACATGGTTCTTAAAATTTTCCATCCCACTTTTTAAAAAAAGCTGTTTTAGTGCTATTACAGTATCCCATGAAATGGTACTTTATGGCATAGTTTTCATATTTTAAGTAGCTTTCAGAAGCTAAAGAAAGGAGAATTACTGAGCACCTGCTAACTGGAGGAATTGAACAAATAAAAGTGGAAGCAAACAAAAACGGTCTAAATGTGTTGACAGAGAACAAATAAATGGTGAAGTTAGTCAAAACCAACCAGACATTCTTCTAAGTGGTGGCTTAACATAAGAGTGCAACTTGCTCCATGCAGAAAAGCTGAAGGTTCGCAGTTTATTGACTCTGTTGCACTGTATTCACAAGTTAAACCTTCTTAAATGTGTGTTTTTTCCCCTCACTGGAGCCACAATCTTGTGGTAGATGGATAAGAGCAAACAGATGAAACCAGAGCCCAGACGTGATAGCTGAGTGGTAAATCCACAATACATAGAATGGATTTGCTATCATTTACTCGAATTGGTTGGCTTTTTCCTATCTAACGTAGCCATGCATTCTTTCAGGCCTGACTTTGTTTTTCAAGGGAAAAGTAGTAATTAGGACTGTGAACGAAATTTATCTTTTGTATTTGTTGTGCAGGTTCCAACCCTTCTGGGTTTAGTTACAATTTTAACCCATCCCTTGGTAACCCTTGAAGGTTCGCTACTGAGATGAGATTTAATATATGCCATGTTACATATGCTGCCAAGATTTAATGAACATATGGCAGTATGTACATATTTAACTCTATTTGTGATAGTTTTAATAGTTGACCCTTAAATTAGGACATTGCCTACTTCCTTTCTCTAGCGGTCCCCAGGTCAACTGTATTCTGCACATCAAAACTTGTTTCATTTATCTTGAGTACAAGAGATCATTTTCAGTTCTAGGCTGCATAAACAGAGGGATAGAATCAAGATCACGTGAAGTGTTAATACCATTTTATAATGCCTTAATAAGGCCACAATTGGAATACTGCATCCAGTTTTGGTCGCCAAGATGTAAAGAAGATGTTGAGACTCTAG
>JANHFQ010002013.1:764001-776721 GCA_032468035.1 Aparallactus werneri
GCCCTGTAAGCCGCCCCGAGTCTTCGGAGAGGGGCGGGGTATAAATATAATAAAATAAATAAAAATAAATAAATAAGTGGCTAGATAGCACTGGCCTCCATTGTGTTGGGTTTCAGGGCAGAGGGAAATTTTAATTCTTCCTAAATCACTGGAAGGTGATAGGACACCTGTCCAGGTTTACTACATTTTCCATTGTCACCAAATAAGTGAACAGTGGTTCACTGGGTAATTATCCTTCAGTCATAAGGTTGAGGGGAAAATCATTTCTTGTAGGTTTTTCAGTTGGTAGAACAGTTTGGACTGTTTAACATTATAATATAGAAGTTTAAATCTGAGATGTACACCATGTGCATCTTGGAAAAACCTATGCAGAAACATGCACACGTGGAGAGTATGTAAATAAGGCACATGTTGGAGCAGAGTATACAAAGGAGAACATTTTTCTGCAAGAAAATTTGCTGGCAAAAAGTGTACCCAGTAGAACAAAATGCTTCCTGAAGAGGATAACAAATGCACATTTGTGCATTTTTTCCTGCCAAATTTCTGAACGGCTCGATGAAAAATTCAGGAAAACCAAAGTCAATTAAACCCTTTGTAAGAAATAAGAGACTTGTGGGCTGTTGACTCAGGTGCTGTTGCCTGTACCACCAGCACCTGCTAAAAACTTATGATAAAGGCAAGAATTCTCACTCTACCAGTACGATGGATGAAATCCAGCACTTCCCACTTACAAGCCAGCCAGCCTGCTTTGATTTTACATCTCTGTCTGTGTTGGGGACAGGGTGGAGTAGGGCTGAGGGTTGGTAGAAAGATTATTTTCAAGAAACTCAGCACACAAAGCTGTATCTTAAATAGGTGTTGGGTGTGGGATTGAAGTGACAATATTTGTAGTGTATAGCTGTATGCTAGCTTTCCCATTTATCCCTAGTCTTTGTGCTAGTGGCACTTTCAAGCCATGCTAGTACAAGGGTCACTTAGAATTAAAGTTCATTTGTCCATCATTAAGTACAAATGACACTATATCTACAAAGGGGGCTGCTTGCATGCATTTTCGTTCCCAACCTTATCAGGTAAAATCATTGCGTGGGTCATTATTTCCACTGCAGCATGTCCTATACTGCACAGGCTTTAAAACTGCTGGGAAAGCTCCCACAGAAACTGGTAATTAATATCAGTCTAGTCAGAGTTTTTGTATCCTCCTTATAAAAGATTATAAAAAGAATATAATTCTTCCCAGAATTGTTTATGTAATCCAATCCATGGCTCATTGTATTAAACTTGCTGACAAATTCACCAACAGCTAGTTGGAAATCTCATAGCATGCAGTGTTTCTCCACCATAGCAATTTCCTGATGTGTAGATGTAAAATCCCAGCATTCCACAGTTGGAATGGCCATTGATGGGAATCCTGGGATTTGAAATTCACACGCTTGGAAGTTGCAAAGGCTGGGAAGTACCAATATAGCACATAAATTTGTTTCTAAAGCTGCTGCAGAAATATTCTGAACAAGACCAATTTCAGTGGTTGAAATCAAAGGTTGTCAGGTATGTAAAAGTAAAATAAAAAAAAAAACTTCTCCAACTTCAGAATGAAAAGAAGAGATTCGTGTGGAGAAATGAACATTTGGGCATATATCATTTAACCTACAATTAAATAAAGAATTAATAGTTCATGGTGTCTAGATACAAATTAGTCTTATTCAGTGGAGCTTTAATATCATAAATGAAGTAATTTGATTAAGGAAGTACATACTGTACATTTATTTGGTGAATTTGAAAGCACAAATGCAGACTAATTATTACTTTTTTAAAATAAAAGAAATAGCAAACTCAAAATTGGCTTTCCCCCCTCCCCAGAAGTCTTGCTTTATTACCTTTTCAGTCTTCCCACAGTATACCCAGCACCATTTTGATCTTCTTGATATGTCCCTATGATTTATTCTTAGAATGCTATAGAATGTTTCTGTATCTTAATATCAGGAGAAAGGTCATTCTTGGAGATCTGAGAAGAACATGCTCAGGAAGGCAATGGTATGTAATTTAGAGCTCAGGTGGATTACAGTGTGCCTATTTATATGTTTCAAGCTTGCTACGATTGCCTTAGGAACAGTTTGTCTGATTTGGTAATGTGACACACTCTCCCTTGTTTTGACAGTTGCTTCCAGCTGATTATTTCAGTCCAGTGTATTTTGGAAACTGTTGCACCAAGGATGATGCTCTGATTCACAAGATTGACCCCCTGGGGTGGGGTGGGGGGAATGTTGTAGGTTTCACATGCTCCAGTTTCCAAAATACCAGATAAATATTGTGGATTTCTTTTCTTTTTTAAATCCATATATCTGGATAAGGATACCAGATACTTACAGAACCCTCAGACATGTTGGATTCTACCAAATTCACAGTGGTGCTAACTCAGGGAGGGAGTTGTTTCATAATACCATTGTAATAATCTCACAGGAAATCTCTATAGTAGACCTACCACCAGTCTTTTACAACTGCTGTTCCATGGACAGGAGACAAGAATGGCAGAAAGATCCCCATTGGTGTCCTACAGGTCACCGTGAGCAGATCTATTACAGAACCAAGAGAAGATGCTTCTCCTAAGGGAAGTTTCTCCTTTGCATAGAGTCAGCTGTGTTCATTCCTGAACTGGAGAGGGGACTCCCAATGGTCAGTCATACCCTAGTCACATCACATGTGGGATATTGCAATGTGCCCTACATTGGAATGTTCTTGAAAACCAGTCAGTTGCTATAGCATATCCAGAATGTATGGCATGGAATGGGATGGGCATGCTATGGTAGGCTTTGTGAAACACTGCTGGTCTCTAAGCTGCACTGTTCACCAGTTAGCTTCCAGGTACAATTCAAGGTGTTGGTTACCACTTATAAACACATTTATGATATAGGACAGGGGTCTTCAAACTTGACAGCTTTCAGACTTGTGGACTTCAATTCCCAGAATTCCTCTTCCAGTCATGTTAGCTCAGGAATTCTGGGAGCTGAAGTCCACAAGTCTTAAATTTGCCAAGTTTGAAGACCCTTGATAGGGCCTGATTATCTGAAGGGTTACGTATCTCTGATCATTTCTGCTTGTTATGTATGATGAGAAAGACTGAGCATGTTCCAGTCTTGTTGATTAAACAATGTTACCTGACAGAACCCAGGAATGGGGCTTTCTCTGCTGTGGGCTCATGCTCTCTGGAATAGGATCCTTCCAGAGCATGGGTGTCAAACTCGCCATGTCACGTTGCCATCATGTGACGTTTTCCCCATTCACGAAGTTGGGGTGGGCAAGGCCTGCACATGATGCATCTGCCCTGCTTGATGACCTGCACCCCTGCTCTAGAGACTGATGTGGGCTCTACCTTGAGGTTTTTTAAAATGGCGTTTGAAAACATGGCTTCTATCCTAGACCTTGGGCTAGGTTCGGTAGGGAGCCTTTTTAAAGAATTGTATATGTTAGATCAGAGGTGTTAAACTCGTGTCGCCACATCATCGTCATGTGATGTATTGCAATTTTCCCCCCCTTCGCTAAACCGGAGATGGGCATGACCAGCACGTGACACATCCGGCCTGCACGCATATCTCCTGGGTTTACTTGATTACAGTTTGGGGGCTTGGCAATTGACTCACCTTTATGGGCATTTGCAGCATCCATAGACACATGACCACAATTTTCAATGTTTTTTTCTGCTTGTTTCTGGGATTCATGTCTGGTTTCTGGCAGACATAGGTGGTCATTAGGTGAATCTCTTTTATCACAGGAGAAAAGAGATTTACTTAATGACCTCATTTGCTTAATGATCACTGCAAAAAAACTAAGGCCTTGTCACCTGGTGACCCGTTTAAGAACCACAGTTACTTGCAACCATAATTTAGGGTTTATGGTTCTAAGTAGAAGACTACTTATATACTAATCTTGGCCTTTTTTCTGTCTCCTCTGGATGTGGGTTCCACTTTGCCTCTTCTATAGTTAAAACAAGTTCCCTTCCACACCTGTCAGAAAGTCTGGACTTGTGATATCTACTCTGTCAAAAGTCAATAGTTGCTGCTACAGCCTCTTTCACAGTGCCAGTTTACTACACCAGGCCAAAAAAGATGCTCAGTTTTCCTCTTTGACTTGACCTATTGTATATCTGCACCAGGAATGGACTTTCTCAAATAAGTTGCCTCCAAGATTTTCTTGCCTTCAGCATTGTGCTTACAAAGAATGTGCGGTGATTGGTGGGTTGGGATATTCATTTTTGTGTGTATGGCAGGGAGGAGGTTTATTCTCCTTTTTTAGCTCAGAGTAGATTCACTACAGATATTCTTTTATCATGAAGTGCAAAACAAAGTGGATGAGATTTCATCCTCATGAAAATTGTGAAGGAAGCAAAAAAAAGTAGCACAAATGAAATATTTTAGAATGCAATCCTAACACATCTACCTGATATCCAGTGAATGTTTTTGAGACAATTTCTGAGTAGACATGAAAAACTTCATAATATCTGGGGGTGGGAGTAGTAATTCTAGGCTGGAACTTCTGTAAAAAGTACAGTGAAGGCACTAAGATGAACAGTGCCATGTTCTCAAGAACCTGACAAGTCTTGTGGATCTATGTGAGTCAAATAAAAACTTAGCAATGGGTTGCAAATGTATTCAACAGATTGTATTTACAAAGTTTCCTGAACAGTTGGACTTCGTTTGGAGGAAAAACATGTAAGATTATTGAGAAAATATTCTTACATTCCTTGCTCCGGTAGACCTTAATAAGCTACACACAAAAAAGTTTTCAATATGTCTACATTCCCAATAGAGTTTCAAACAGATGTTTTGCATGTTCGCACCCCATCACTCTCTTAAGCTTTGTTGAATACCTGCAGTAAGCCACCAAATTGTGCCAAACTAACTTCTTTATAAATACTTTCTTTGAAGTGTGACTTCAATCCCAAATTTAATTGATTCCATGATGTTCTATGATCAGGGTTTTCTTTGTTCAAGTGTCTACCTGATCTTTCTAAATCATAAACTACATTTTTACATCAGCCTTGACACTTTCCAGATGTGTGACTTTTAACTCTCAGAGTTATTGGGAATTGCCATGGAATTCTGGGAGTTGAAGTCTGCACTTTTGTGTAGATAATTACTATGCAGGCTTGTCTAAGTAAACATGTTTCTCAACAAATACTCGGATAGTACTCCATGGATGTATCAAACAAACAAAAATCAAGCAAACATATCAAGCATTGTCCACAGTGTTAATTTATTCTAGAGAAATAGATTCAGTTAAGACCATTGCAAAAGAAAACTGATTTCACAAAAATATTGTTAGCATCCAGGTCAAACAAATGTAACACAAACATGGAAACCCTCACAAGGTTAATCACTCATACTAAATTGAATGAAAATGGAGAAATGGAATAAACATGATAGTAAAATCCTATATCATAGTAACCACAATATCGTAGCATAGGCTGTTCACACAACATAAA
Source organism: Aparallactus werneri (assembly GCA_032468035.1). NCBI lineage: Eukaryota > Metazoa > Chordata > Lepidosauria > Squamata > Lamprophiidae > Aparallactus > Aparallactus werneri. Next base: position 769,478 of record JANHFQ010002013.1, read on the forward strand.
TGTTCTTGTTCTGTTAAAATGTATGTATTTGTCCCAGTTCACCTAATAACCTGTTATAATCCATGGTTAACAAATTACATTTGCTGGGTTCAGACAATACAATGCAATAATGATAAGCAGCAAAATAACAGTTTTGTGTGCTGTGAGAACCAAGAAGAGAAAGATCTGCTTTTGTATCCCATTTTAGACAGGGTCAATTTATTTATTTATTACATCATGCTTCCACTGTTCTGTATCTCATGACTCACTTTACAAACTATAAATACAATGATGAGAGAGGGGGGAGGGAGGGAGGGAGAGCGACAGAGAGAGTGTGTGTTGACTAAAGACTGGGAAACCATGAGTTCTAGTCCCACTGTAAGCATGAAACAAGCTGGGTCATTCTAGACTTTTCACTCTCTCATCCCCAGGAAGAAGGCAAAGATTTTTTTTCAAAAATCCTGCTAAGAAAATTGCAAAGACTAGTCCAGATACTTAGTATCCAGGAATCAATAATGAATTGAAGGCAACAATTACCACCACAACAAACACAGCCCAGATTTACTGTATATCCTAAAAATTGTTGTAAAACATGATTTTGAGGAGTACATACATGGTTGGGGAACACTTTATCTCAGTGGACAAGATGGTCTACAACAGGGGTATCAAACTCAATTTCATTGAAGGCCGCATCAGGGTTGTGTTTGACCTCAGAGGGCTGGGGTGGGCATGGCCAGCATGACATCACTCATGTTGGGGGGTGCCTGTTGTGGCCCAAGTGCTCTGCCAGTGAAAACAGGTCCTGAACTCTGTTTTTGGCTGTGATGGCCTCCTGTAACCCTCTGCTAGTGAAAACGGAGCTTGGGAGTGCTGTGGGCAGCTCTCCTGAGTTCTGTTTTTGCTGATACAGGCACCACGGGTCGGTCCTTCACTGTTTCCCGGGCGTTGGTGCGGGCCAGATCTAAGCAGCCCATGGGCCGGATCTGTCCCCTGGGCCTTTAGTTTGACACCCCTGGTTTACAATGTGGGATACTCCACTGAGAAGGCACAATACTATTCATCCCATTAATCCTATTTAAGGTATTGACTTCTAAAATGTATTTATAAGAATTATAAAATCACACATCTGCATGTACAGTTCTGGGCAGCTCCTCACAACAATAAAACCAAAATAACAGTAGAAAAAAATATTTAAAACCCCTCTAAAACCTAGCATTTCAGCTACGTTTCTGCTGTCATCTGCTCTTCAAACCTCAAATTATGCCCCAGCTCTTTTCAGGGAAGTGCTACTCCATCCATGTTAGAGATAACACACCACAAGTCCCAAGTGCCCAAAACCCATAGCCACTCTGTTTTAGGAGGGTTGAGTCAGAGCTAATTCTTCCCCATCCAGACTCTCTCAGCCTCCAATTATTGGATAGCAGTGAAGTGGCATCACCTACTCAGTCGGGGTAGAGATGAATAACTGGGTTTTACTAACTTACTGATGATAGCACACCTTGTGCCATCAAATAACCTCACCCAGCAACTAGTTCCATGTAGATGTTGAAGAAGAGGTGCCCTGAGCTACCCCACATCACAGAGGCTTATGGGCAGACCTCTGCCCCTCCACAGTACTAACTGGAACTGCTTATAGAGGAAGGAGGAGAACCATGGCAAATCAGTGCCTCCTGCTCCCATTCCTGAAACCTGTTCCAAGGATTCCATGGTGAGTGGTGTCAAAAGCTGCCAAGAGATGCAACAAGTTCAGGATTGCACCAACATCATCATCCTGCAGACATAACCCACAAACACAACTAACACCATCTCAGTAGATCTCATGCAGTCAAAATTCTGGCAAGAGAGAGCATCCTACAATCCTGCCAAGCCATGTAAGGCTTTATAAAGGTTATAAACAGGCATCTTGAATTGCACCAGAAACCTTCTAGCAGCCAATGCAACTAAAAGTCACCCTTCTGAATCTTCTGCTTCCTTGTCAGCCATCAAGTTGCTGTATTTTGGCCTGAGTTATTTTCAGACTCATTTAAATCATGATGCAGTAGCCTGGTTGAAAAATAATAGGGCTAAGAGTCAAAGGTGCAAGGAGAACTTCCTGATCCAAAAAGGACTGCAATTGCCCCACCAGCTGAAGCTAGCCAAAGGTCCTCTTAGCCATGGCTTTTGTCATAGTTTCAACAGTTGTGAATCCAGGTTATTATGTAGATTATAGAACACTAGCACACACAAGCATGACAGGTGGCAATGTTAGAGTTTAATCTGGACTTTGTAGCCATGTAAACTTGCTGCTAAGTAGAAATTAATAGGGAAAACTTTGAAAGAAAATATCAGGTTCTACCAAAGATGTTACTAGTAAAATGTGGCATGAGCTGAAAAACTGCCTATATGTTTCTTCATTTGTATCTAGTAGCACAATCAATAGCTTCAAAGAATAAAATTATTTTAGAGCTCCTAATTTTCTCTCCCTTTTTTCCTCTACTGGTTTCAGATGAAAAAAAAAGGAAAGGAAAGGAGGGAGGGAAGAATTGTATTCCTAGTAGGAAAGAACAGTACAATTAAGAATGCTGTAGTTGTTTTCTGTGAAGCCCACAGTCTGGAACTTCAACATGTCCCCTTATTAAAGGCCAGCAGGAAGTTCTGGAGTTCAACCTGCATAAGCAAAGGAATGACACAACTGGTTAGTTTCCAGGAATTAGCTCATGTCAAGCTTGCCGCACACATCTCTACACTGTGTTCAGATAACAAGATCAAGCTAGATTAATAAAAACCACCTTTTTTACAGTATCAGTACATACATCTTAATCACAATGGTAGAGTCTTCAACCTGCCTATGCTTGTCATTACCTGATATCCAAGCAAAAGGATAGCCCCAGGCCATGTTCTCTTTGCGTTTTGCAAGCCAATTGCTAATCACTGCACTCATTAGTCTTTTTAGTTAACTTCATCCTTCTGCCTTAGCCAAACAGAACCATATTGGGAGACTACTCAGTTCCCCTACAGAAAAATACGGAGAGTGGGAAGCCCTGTTTCTGATCAAATATCATTAGGAAATTCGATAATGCAGCATAATGCTACATTCTTACTTTCACCACCACATAAGCCTGTCTTTCAAACCTGGGCCTTTGAACTGACTTGCTTTCCTATAAGGCCGCAACTAGAACCACACATTGATGCACATCAAGAGTATTGCAGGAGGGAGGAAATGTAACAGACACAATAATTTTAGAAGACATCCGATCATTAATGGACAACTCCGACTTATCCCAGGAAAAGTCATACATTAATTAGACAATCTGCTATTCTCCATTGGTTTTGGACTGCTGTTATCCCTTTTCCTGATAGTTGGTAATATTTGTTGGAGTTGATGAGCAATGTCACCCACAACATTAGCAACCACAATATCTGCCTATGTGGTATACCTCTACTCATCACTGTCAATTTCATACAAATCCCCAAGTCAGCCTTTATTAATCAGACATTCATTATTGTAGGTACTAGGAAAAGAAAAACACAACTGTACAAAGGAATGTCAAGAATATCTTTTCTACCTCCATTTGCCATCTGAATTTGGCTTGTGAATAGTATATTTGACATGATTCCTACATGGTCTCCCTTTTGTACTGTGGAATGTAATGACAAAAACACTTTCAATAGTATAACAGGATAGAGCTATGTAAGGCTGTGTGGGCCAAACAGCATCTTGATGGCATAATATGTTCCTGACAATACCCACCTGTGAAGAAATGAATGGCCTTTTTTTGTTGTGGATCAAGTGAGACTTGCAATTTTAACCAAAGCTAAGGGGAGTGCAGCTCGCTTTGTTATTGCTCAAAAGTTGGATTTGGGCTGGAAAGGAAAACAAGGTTCTTCTGGTGTCTGGAAGTTCTGTCTGCACATTAATCAGCTAGGTGCAACAAACAGGAAGACAGGGCTGAGCTGGCGTGACGGGATCAGACAAAATGACAGAGACATTTGCTACACTTCTGCTCCAACAAGTTTTGCTGTTGATTAAGAGAGAAATGCAAGCATAGTCTGGCATAAGGGAAATGGTTGGGTAAAACAAATGCTTATTCTAATGCCAAGAGCAAAGACCAAGCCAGTGGCAGACAAATCAAACATTTATATGTTTGTGATTTGCATAATATATCGTTCATTTTGCCAGACTATAGGGAATTTTAGCTCAGGAGTGAACACAAACCTTGATTGTGACTGAATTGGGATCAAATTGCTTTCATGTTTTTACCAGTTCTTAGACTCATCTCTTGTTTCTTATGGATAGGACTCTCACCCAGCTTTGTTTTTTTAAGCATTCTGAATCTTTTTCTAATTCTGCTGTAAAGAACTTTAAGAGTGCACATGTTACAGGTTTCATCATCTAAGGAGCTACACTTGATGGGTCTCTGGGCAATGGGCCTTTTCTACTGTGGCCTCCATGCTATGGAATTTTTCCCTCCCCAAAAAGTTGAGGGTGGCCTCTTTGTTTCTAAGCTTCTGAAGGTCCCTCAAGATCTGATTATGCCAGCAGGATCCCAGGGGACAGGTGAACTAGCGAGATGGCTCCATTACTATTGACATCCCCTTTGTCTATTATTTTTGTTTTAACTGCTTTTATAGTTTGTTTTAATGTTTGTAACATTTACTAATGATAATGATTTTAGATATTCATTGTTTTAGTTAGTTTTGTTGTATGCTGCTCATGTATGCTGTGAGATGGGTGGGTATATAAATTAGATAGATGAAAGAAAGATGAGAGAGATAATTTATAGAATTTAGGGAGATGATGGTTTTGCTGTGCTCAACTCCTTACAATGTGATGTGGCATTTTAATGTCTTATAAGAAGGAACTGCCTTGAGGAAAGCAACACCTGGCAAAGCCATAGCAGTCAAGTGACAAATTTGGCTATTCTGAAGGAGCATGCTTGAAATGCTCTATAACTAGTAATAACAACGTGTGCCAGGACTGTTTTTTTAATCTTGAAGATTGATGTTGGTGTTGAGAGGGAGAATAATCATTTTTAAAAGCCAGTTTATAAATACTCCTAGCCAGGCCACATTAAGGCAGATGTTTGCTTTGCTTATGGGCTAGGACCTGTCTGTATTTTTAGGTGATTCTTTCAAACAAGCAAAAGATTTTTGGATGCTGTTGTGTTTCGTAGGTGCCTCTCTGTTTCCCTTGTTCAGCTGCCAGCTGTGTTGATGGTCTGGGGCTCTTTGCTTGGGTGCACTTGTTAGCACCTGCAGAATATCTGTGTATGTTTTGCAACCCACCCTCTCCCACTCACACCTCATGCGCTCCATTTGTTCAGTATTCAGAATGTACAGGATCCCAGGGACACACAAAAAAAGGGGGGGCTGCATTCCTGAATTCTTTGTGATATTCACTTCAGCCCGTGTCACTCAACCTCGTATCTCAAATTCATTTGGATTCTCAAGTATCAATTAGAGGGACCACACGCAGCCACTCCTCAGTGGTTGGTGCACCGCCAAGCTCCAACACTCTGTTTTTCCTTGCTCTGCTCAATTGTGACGCCTACTCCTGGTGTGCTTCCAAGAGGTACTCAGAAGAATAGGGGCAGTGGCAGACACCTTGGTGGCTGGGATGGAAAATTGCCCTGGGGTCTATTCTGAGTCAAATGCCACAGTGCTCTAAATAGCAACAGCATTAGCAATAGTATTTTAGGCTCATATACCGCCCATAATGCTTTGCAGCATTCTGAGCGGTTTACCAGGTAGAAGCATTATTTGTATGTTGCCCCCAACAATCTGGGTCTTCATTTTACTGATCTCGGAAGTATGGAAGACTGAGTCAACTTTGAGCCCCATTAGGATTGAAATCCAGACTGTGAGCAGAGTTTGCCTGCAATGCTGCAGTTTAACCACTGTGCCGCCAGTCAATAACTGACAATGGCCAGAATTTGCTGCCTCTGCATCAATAATTGAATCAATTGTATCAGCCTTGAGACATTCTGTATAGATACTGTAAGTCAGAGGTCCCCAAACGTGGCAGCTTTAAGACTTGTGGACTTCAAATCCCAGAATTCTCTAGCCAGCATAGCTGGGAGTTGAAATCCACAAGTCTTAAAGTTGCCAGGTTTGGGGACCTCTGCTGTAGGTGTTCAACAAAAACAGGTGAATGGCACCTTTAAATTGCTAATCAACGATTGGCAACAGTTCTGAGGCCATGAATTTCAGAATTTGTCCGGAATCCTATACAATCTCCTGCCATAGGCAGGGAGTTGGACTAGAAGACCTCCGAGATCCAGCTCTATGTTCTAAGGAGAAGAAGAGAGAGTGATGGTACTGCTATGCCATTACTCAAGAGAAGGTGGAGTTAATTAACATGCTAACATTTTATTTTATTTATCTGTTTGCTTTATTTGTTATGTACTGGAGAAAAGTGGAAAACTGCTTTTCTGTGTGTCTTCATTTTATTGTGACGTGTTGACAATGCAGTCAGATTGTCCACATTGAGCTAAGTGTCTTTTAAAGTCCACAAAATAAAAGTGGAAACTAACATTCAAAATGCTCAAGAACATATAAAACTGAAGCAGCTATATTATTACTTGTTTTAGGTGGACTCAAAGGGGAAATTTCTGTTGTCATCCTTTGACTTCAAATGGGAGATTTACTACACCTTCCAAGTAGTCGTAAACTGAGCTCAGAACATCAAACATTGTTGATGCCAAAAAATATAGCTAATGTTCTTGATATGTTGATGAATCTAGAAACTGAATGCACAAACTGGCTAGCTTCCACTTTCTAACATTAAACTCCAAATGTGTTTGATGCTGTTTGGGGAGGGGGGGGACAGCATAAAAACCAGTGTCAGATGTTTCCTCCATGGTATATACCAGTATATATATTGTTTGTTTTGCCTTCCTCAGCAGTGTGTGATTTAGTTTATTTGTGTCGAGCTTGAATTATGTATTTCAGCAAATAATAATTTACTTTCTGCAATTACAACTGGTGTAGCTTTGTTCATCCCTGGTCTTTACACTACAAATCACTGCCTAAGTCAGCATTCCCCAATGCTTGGTGTGCAAGCCAAACAGTTTAATCTCTCGCATGGGGCTGCTCTGGATTCGGGCAAAACATGATTTGAAGCATGGGTGGGTGTGCACCTCGTGGTAACACCTTAAAACAGGAGTGTCAAACTCAAGGCCTGTGGGCCGGATATGGCCTGTGGGGTGCTTATTTTATTTATTTATTTATTTGTTTCGATTTGTACCCCGCCCCTCTCCTGGGGACTCGGGGCGGCTTACAGGGCA
>JANHFQ010002014.1:15531-28440 GCA_032468035.1 Aparallactus werneri
GCCATGGCTTGCTGGGGAATTCTGGGAGTTGAAGTCCAGATATCTTAAATTTGCTAAGGTTGAGAAACACTGAAGTAAAAGCTATCTGTTTTGCCTAATGAAACATGATGAAGAAACTCTGTTTCACCACAAGGTGTTGCTGTTTGCTCACATTGCCATAACCAGAGATGTAAAGATTTTCCTTCCACAGTCTGGTTCTTGGCTTTTTTCTTCGATGAATCACATGATTAGTGGATTTCATAAAAGCAGAAATCTATGACCAAAAGTTGCAGTGGGTAGGAAGGCTTTCATGCTCTCTGAACCATTTTCCAAAAAACGTGATAGCTTTGATTTTTTTGAAGCTGATGATTTTGTATTATATTAAACAATACATCTTTTTGCCTTATGCTTACATTGACCAGGAATGTTCTTGGACTCTTCTAAAATATAGGTGATGGCACTGAAAATTTTATCCATTTTTAAATATAATTTTTGGTGCATTGAGTGTTTTTCTTCCTCCAAGCAGTAAAACGTTCCTGGTTTTCAATCTTGTTTAAGAAGTTTAAGAAAGAGCTTTGAATTGAGAAAGAAATCTGCATTTGTGTGGTTCTGTATTTTAGAAAAATGTATGGAAAATCCAAGTGACATAATGAACAGGGAATAAAGCTTTTTTTCAAATTGAAAGGCTCTTTAACATCAATTAAATCACATTAGACAGACAGCTTTCCCTTAAAATAACCTCACTCCCTGTAATAAGAAAAAGAAAATAAAGCAGCACTGGAGCCAAAGTGGAAGCTATAAATTTTTTAAAATGATGTTTTATAAATTCCATGAATGTATCAGGCAGTTGCACAATAAAACTCTCATCTGTCATTCCCCATATATGTATTTCTTAGGGGAGTTCTCTGTCTATACAGTTTTCAAATGATTGGCCAGATAAATAAATGATCTTATCCTGCAAAATGATTTTTAGATTTAAATTTTAGATTTATGTTTTTAATTGTTTATATTTTTATCATAGTATCAAGGGGTGATTGAGAACTACCTAACCGAATCTATAAAGCTCAGTCCGGAAGATCAGCCCACAACCAAATGTTGCTGACATCCCATTCAGAATGATTGACATATGGATACAGTCTGAAAGTTGGCACATGGAACAGCTGCTGCTCTTGAGGAATTCTGCCCATCAGGGTAAAATATGAACTGATACAACAATATCGTCCTCTGGCATCCCAGCAAAGATGGAACAGACTGCTGGTGGTTACTGAACACTCAGACGTTTAGGAATCAGCATCAAGTATTGGGAAAATAGTTACCGAGCTGAAAGATTTATGACCTTACTATATCAATTAGACCCTTCTCAGATGCCACTTTGAAGTTCAGATCTATGTTCCAGAACACTCCATGGAATGACCTGATCTCATATTGAAATTGACTCCTATATTTTGTCATGTTCTTTTGGTAAAACTAGATAATATCTGGTCCAGCCTGATGTTTTCTAGATACAGCTTAATTCCCAGACAGCATATCTGAAGGTGCTAGAATGAGTTGGGGAAAGCTGATCTACATAGTTCTGCTACTTAAATAATATACATATTTAGGTATACATAGGTATAGGTATATGTCTCATTCCCACTAGTGTCATGTGAGGTACGTTGAGTTGAGAAAGAGTAACTTGCTCAAGACCATTCAGTGTACTTCCATGGTAAAGAGATGACTAGAATCTGAATCTTGCATAGTCTGGATCCAACATGCAACTCCTAGATCATCCTAGTACACAACTTGGTTTTCCCTCTTAATTCCTGTCCTTGAAAATGCTATGTTAACCTTGATTTTACAGCAGAAATGCAAAACTTATTTGTGTATTAATATTATACAGAATTGGAAACTAACATCACATAGATGCATGATTCTTTTTGCATAGAAACAGAGGCTCTTGAGCCAAAAAATACTGTAAAACTATAAACGTAGACTCCATTTTCAAAGTCCTTATTTTTTGTAGAAGATTAGTGCTTAAGCAGTTCCACAGAGAATTTTTTTAAAATACTAAAGAAAAATGAAGTATTAGAAAAGGGAATATAATAGAATCAATGTGTACATGGAAATATATAGCAGAGATTTGACAAAGAGATTTCTTTTTTAAAAGAAACATTGGTAGTTCATTCTTGCCATTGTTCAAAGATCCTGTTTTTTACTGAAAAGAGTTTCAGATGTGAATTATATTTATATGGAATAGATTGAAGCCATTTTCAGAAAAGATGTTCTCACATTGAATCAGTATGGAAATTTGAAGCATAATCAGGCCAATTATTGTCTGCCAGCCTGCTGTCTGCTCTTTGTTGGATATACGGTACTTACCAGAAGGAAGAATTCAGGTACTGGGGAAAAATACTTTCTTCCTATAAGAATTAATGATGCATATGTATGGATCAAGGAACAGAGTAAACTGGCACACAAGAGTCAAGACTATCTGGTGCAAATATCTGTTTTTTTGCTCATATAATGATTGAATGTATCATCTTTTAAACTAAAAAAAGAGGCTAGACCAATACTGAAAATATACAGCCCAGCCAGTGCAGACAACAACTTTAATAAAATTATTGTTAGGTTAATAAGGATTTTTATTGATTTCCATCTTGTAAAAGGACCACATGGAGCCTGAACTGATATCTCATTGCAAATCAGAATGAATTGGGCAGGGAAATACGATCTCATGAATCTGTTCTGTAAATATTTTGTTGACTGTACTACTTGAACACCTTGGAATTCAGGTTTGGCTGGTGAGGACACAGCCAAATTCATTTTTGGACATTTGTGCTGCCAACTCAATTAAAATTGAATTTAATAAAAAAAGATGTGAAATTACGTACCTGGAAGAGAGTAAGCGAATGCACAGCCATAGGATCAGTGTGCCTAGTAGTTTGTGCCTGAATGGATCTTAGAATTTTAATTGAGCATACAAATTGTATATGGATTAGTTGTGTGATTGTGCATATACTGTATATGAGCAGTATTAATGCAAGTCTCAAAATATGTATTTTAGGACTGCATTAATAACCATAAGAAATGGCAGTTATTTTATTGAGTATGGTATTATAGATCTAATTGATCAATAGGGAAAAAAATCTAACACTTATCAAGAGAGGGATCCCACAGCAGGACTGGATTATATATTTTTTTGTTTGGATTCCTGCATTGAGCACAATTGGGAGCACATCTATATTTCTGGGAACCCAGATATATACTGAAGCACAAAGTAGAGCTTTCTAGATCAGCTTGGCATCTAGATATCTACAAGTTAGTGGGCAGCTACAAATGAGTGAGCCAGAATATAGATGATATAATCCATGTCTCCAAAGGTATAAACATGTAAAAACAGATTCCCTTAAAAAGATTTTCCTAAACATTTTTAAAAAGTCAGTTGTGGGACAGTAGCTCATAAAAGTGATTATTCAAGCATATTTCTTTGTCCCACTAAAATTATTCTATGAGATGCTAAATATTCAGTTTAATTAACCAATTCACTTGTATATTTAATATTTACTACAGAAGAAAATCTAATCAAGGATGACTCCAGAGTTGGTGTTAATTCTGTATAAGATTTAAATTCACATAAAGATATGGTTTGTTTAATTGTGACTTTTCTTTGTGAATCTATGCATGGATATTTATAATTTATGGTTTGTGGACGAAATGGCAACCTTTCTGATATTCTGAATTTAGGTAGGTCAATAGTGGGATGATATCATGTAAGGGGGCAGAACTGCAATTTACAATTCCCCCCCTTAGATACTTGTTTGTTTTTTTGTTTGTTTTAAAATCTTAGATTTTTGTGTGTGTTGTCACTTTAATGTGAATGTGATCAGAGTAGCTCAGGACTGCTAAGAGGAGATTCAGAGATCCATTTCAGTTTCAAGGTGCCCATCCAAGGAGTTTATTTAATAAATCATGGTTACTAGATCTAAGCCTCTATCAGTGGTGCAACCATAGCTCTGGATAGCAAGATGGATGGTATATAAATTCAATAAATAAGTAATAGTTCAGCAAAAGTAAATCTAGCCATGAAAACAGCAAAGGTCTGGTGGCTAGTGGTTAGAATGACTAATATTTTCAACTCTCATTTGCTTGGTTTCTCAACTGCTTTTCTAGTCAGAGTCAGTTTAGGCAATTGAGTTTAAAACAATACACATGCTGGATGGATATTTATAGAATACATATACAATATAACACCAACCCTTACTTATCCCCAACCACTAAATATCTACTTAAATACAAACATCTTGCATCACTTCTGGAAGGTCTACAGGCTGCTCTTAAGTTTTATGGCAGGGAAGATAACTTGTTTTCTCTCAAGGCCCATATTCCCACAGTGAGTAAAAGAAACCTTTCCTCTTCTGTTTCCCTCCTTGCCCCAACCAGTGGGATACCAGGACATGTCATTGTCCAAAATCTGAGCTAACACGCAGGTCTTTTAATACATTTTAATTTCAGGGCCATGGGAAAAGGAAGGTAGGATTATACTTCAATGACTTTATCAGAATTTGGCATTGGGGGTGCAATCAGTAGCTTGAGACAGAAGGCCCAAGTTGGATTAGAGCGGTTGAGTGGGGTTATAGAGATTTTACCAACCCTGTTATGCGTAATGCAGTATAATAATAAACATAAGGTGAATAATAGCTCACATCTTCATGGCTTAAGAGTCATGGTTCCACAGTGGTTAGAGTGCAGTATTTCAGGCTAATTCAGCTCACTGCCAGGAATTTGATCCTCCCCATCTCAAGGTTGACTCAGCCGTCCATCCTTCCGAGATCGTAAAATGAGGACCCAGATTGTTGGGAGCAATATACTGATTCTGTAAACCGCTTAGAGAGGGCTGTAAAGCACTATGAAATGGTATGTAAGTCTAAGTGCTATTGCTCACCATCCAAAAAGAAAGAAAAGGCATGCTTATTGTGCTTGGCTGTTAATAATACAATTGTCCTTCCTAATTAGCATTTAGCCTCTTATTTACTACTTTTTTCAAGGTTTCCACAAAATATTTTTGTCATGCTGTAACTACTAGTAACAGTGTAACCCTATTTTTCTTCCCAAACCTTGATAAATTGTTCAAAATTGGATAAAAGTGTTATTTTTTTCAGTAAGGGCACATAAACCCATCACCCAATCACAACAGGAACATTTATATTGACTTGAAAGTTTTTACCGTTGGATAAAAGATTTTTCCAATAAGCACTGCCTAATAAGCATTTTCGGTAGTGAAAGAAAATGTTTGGGAAGCACTGAATTATAGGGTAAGAATGGTTGGAAATTTTATGGGTCCTACCAGTCTTTATTTCATCAGGAAAAGTGGAAATACAGGGAGATGCAAGCCCTCTGCCCCCTAAATAAAATCATTTATGGTGGCAAGAAGATTAGTGCCTTATGTGATTCCATGTAACCAGCGAGAACTCTATAGAGAAAGGCTCTAGTACCAACTTTAGTTCTGTCTCCTTACCTTACAGCTTTTGGAGATGAGATCAGTTTATTAAAGATGTGTAGCAAGAAAAATATAGCTCCCTGCAGTCGCATGATTGTGATTTCCAATCTACCTGCTGCTTCCCCATTGACTTTGCTTTTGGGAACAGGAATCCTTGGAAATCGTGACTATAGGGAAACTACAACAGCCACAACTTTGCAAATAAATTGATCTGAACGTTCTAGAAATTTCAACTCAACTGGAGTCCCAGATTGTTCATATTTTTAAGTTAGCAGATTTTAAGTACCTTGATTCAAAAAAATGTTGCAGTATAATGCATCATTTGGGCTAACCTGAGGGTACAAACAAAACTAACAGTGAGAATTTTAGTAATATATAAGTCTTACTTGGAAATCTCCAGGTTAATGGTTGCCTTTCTTCAGGAGATAACTAATCGTGAAGTAAACACAAAAAGTGGTGCTATTTGCTTAATACACAGAATGAAACAATCTCCAAAATGCTAGTGTTACAATTACCTTAAATTGCAAAGATGACACTGCCACAACAGTTTATCACAGAATATGTGATAATATAATATTCCGTCGAGCCATCAAAACTTGGCTCTGTCAGCAGGCCTGGGGTCCATGAGTCATCGGAATTGGAAGTTGAAATTAACATGGAACACTTTGTAAATTTGTAATTTTTTTAACTTGATATTGATATTGTTTTTATTTTGTTTGTTGTGAGCTGCCCGGAGTCCCCCGGGAGCGGGCGGCATATAAATCGAATGAATGAATGAATATTATATGGTACTACCTCGTTCCTGAAACCTAGTAAAGAGTTGACATTAGTTTATTTATTTGATTTATAGTTTATTTATTTGATTTATAAGATATATAGTTGTATATTAAGCAGTTCTAAACATGGTATTGAAATGCCCCCCTGATCATTTTTGGAAATTGTTCCCCACTGAGTCTCCATGGCTTAAGTATGGCTATTCCCAATAATACATTCTATGTCAGCAAACGGCTCTGGAACCTGCAATAAGAATAATAAAATTCATCTGATTATGTGCTGACTGCAAAGGATCAATATAACCAGTTCCAATATATCTAGCTTTAAAGGGTTTTGGATGGAAGGTTCTTATTCAACTGGCACTTCATTGTGTTTTCTTGCCATCCCAGAGCAGTGAACATTTCTTAAATCACACTGCCTAGACAGCATCTTAATGAGCATCTGGAATGGGGCTATGCTGGATGACTCCTCCACATGAAACTGTAGTTAGAATTATTGGCAGTTTTCCTTAGCCAAAATTCAAATGCTACTAACTTCAGGACTAGCTGCCGTGAAATATATGAAATGCCTGATGGAATAACTTGTAATGTCTTTGCCTTTAGTCACTTTGTTCTTTTTTAAAAAAAAAAAGTCTAAGGCTATTTTTGATCATAAAGTGATTAGCTTACTTAACACCCGTCACCTGGATTTGTGCAGTCCAGGTGTAACTGCTACGTACGTATTGGATCCAGACTTCAAGAAAAGAATAAATCCAAGAACACACATATATTGTATCTACCTAATTTATCCAAAATGATCATTGAACTATTGTCTGGTCATTCGAACAACCCAGTGACTACTCAGTGGCATCAACGACTTAGATGTTTCTGTTTCTCTGCCCAGATTTGTGCTGCGGAGCTGCAGCTCTGGTTAAGAGCTGAGGAAGATCTGGGGCCTGAGAAATCACTTTACTGATTCTTATAGCAAATCAAATCGCAAAACTCCTACATCTCTACCATCCAAAAGAATAAACATGAGGTTGTACATTGAAATTGCATCTGTACCAGGTTATATTCTGTGATTCAGGAAATGTTCTTTAAAATAAAATTTTGTGAGGCTTTCCTGAGATTAGATGCTCTTCAGAAAGGAATTTCCCACTGCTATAGAAGCCGCTAAATCCTTTCAAGCTTTCAATCTCTCCTTAGATGGATCAGCCAATCTGTTTAAAAAAGAAAGGGGGATAAAAGTGGCAGTGGAAGGCAGAATTCTGGAGTGTTCCTCCTCAGAGCCCAAACGGCATTACAGAATAGGCCCTGAGCCCAGATATAGGGCAAAAGGGAGTTCATTCACAGCAGGCCAATTGAAGCTGAGCTATTCCCAACAACAACACCTCAAACTTATTCATAGATACATCGTGGATTGTCCAGACAGACTTTTGCTGAGGAAACATTATTTTCCTGGCATACCTTGGTACAGCTTCGTATTTATGAGGCAGAGGCTTCACTGTGAACAGAACATGTTCTCAGCAAATAGAAAGCATGGTACTTTTGCACTGCTCCAAGCAGGCTCCGTAGTTGAGCTAACAGCACAGATACTAAAAAGTGTGGCACTTTCTCTACAACCTTCTGAATGAATTCTGTATCAAGTTTAGAAAACATTTTTAAAGGCAGTTTATGAAAAATGTTTTAAAGTAGGTCAGTGCAGTCTAAACTTACAAAACAATTAAGACTAAACAGTCTATTTAGTGTGAAATCATCGTACATGCTTGCTAGTAATGGAGTTGTACATTGGCATAATTGATTGATTTTAGAGGATACTACAATGCTGCTAATCTGTTTGTAAAAGAATAGCCTACACACTATCATTATTTCTTCAGAGCTTGCAGAATAGGAATTAATCACAGCCTGCCCCTTTGAGCTTCTGCCTATGGTAAATGGCATCTAATATCCTTACATATAAACTTTTTTTTAGTTCTGTCATAAAACTCAGTCACTGTCCTTGATGGAAGAAAACATTCCCAAATGTCTATTTTAACTATACCTTGATCAATCATTGTTCAACACTGGAGGTTGAAGGTTTTAAGAAGCGATTGGAAACCCATTTGTCTGAAATGATATAGGGTTTTCTAACTGAGCAGGGGGGTGTATTAGAAATCCCTTCCAACTCTGTTATTCTGTTATTCTGCCTAACTTAGGGCTACTGTCTGAATTGCACAAATCCAGACAAGTGGTATTAATTTTTTTGCTGCCCTACAATAGTTGGATAGATTTTTGCAGGCCAGATTTAATAATCTTATATAACTACTGTACTTTCCCAACACCATATTTTTTCACCACAAACCTGATGGGGAATGTCCTCCTGTAAAAATAAAAACTGCCACAAAGCTAAGAAACAGATTGATATAAGATACACTTTCTAAATGAAGATGGGTATATTGTACAATTACAGTTTAAGTAAGCACGTTTAAGGATAACTCACCTGTATGGCACCCTACTTGTGCCTCTTTCTGCATATTAACACCGGTCAAAATTTCCATTATCTCCCATAGCAGGATAGACTTGTTCCATGTGACCTGGAAAGAATATTCCTGAAATTATATAATGCATTCCAAACAGCATTATTATTTGCTTTCTATTCTGACTACTTGCCCAGTTTTTTGCCCAAAAGTGTCTAAATCAGAAGCAGTCAATCAGAAATTTCAGAACTGCATACAGCTTCCAAGTCTCTGGAACACAACTGTTAAAAAGTATACTACCATTTTGCTTTAATATTGGTCCATCCCACCCATGCTGGTAGAGGAGGCATGCGGTAGGCCCCATCGGCCCAATTATTCCAGCTGGCAGGATCCAGGAGAAGGGCCTTCTATGCCACTGCATCTGCTCTGTGGAACATCTTGACCCCCAATGTGAAGTCAGCCTCAACCCTCCTGATCTTTCACAACGGCCTAAAAATCTGGCACTGCCTGTTAGGTTGAGGCCCCAATGAGGGAAAGTGGAGATGGTTGATTAAGTAACAACAGATCCCACCTGCCCCCACCTTCCCTATCTGTAATTGGATTTTAGCAGTTGACATTAAGTCATTTATGTATGTATACATACATGTATGAATACATACAGTACATACATGAATGATTGCAAGCGACCCAGAGTTAACCTGTGGTAAGATGGGCAGCCGATAAGTTTAATAAATAAAATAAAATAAATAAATAAATAAACAGGTATGTATGAATACATACATACATACATACATAAATTCAGAAATCACACACACAGTTCCATTAGCTCTCAAATCTATATCAAAGTTATCTCCAAATTGTGATCAGATATAAAAAGAATCTTGGCCCATAACTGGGTCCCATCTACTGTGACCATTGGCATTCTCCCAAATATTAAATGAGACCCTGGTTACAAAAATAGTGTCTTCTCTTAGCCTAAATGCTGGATTAGAATTATCTCAATGTAGATTTCAAGGAATCCAAACTAATTAAGAGAATTCTTTACCAAATGCATATACCTCCAATTTGTGTCTTTGAAGCAGTTCTGATTCCACTCCCTCTATCAATCCATAGTTCCCCCAATAAAAGCAAAATTGTAGAGTCATACATTCTGCTTCAGTATTTAATTATAATTATCTGAATTAGTTAAGAAAAGCTGTGATTCCCCAGTCTCTTGATTATACCCCAAGCACTGGAAATGCTTTTGAATTAATATGTGTTTGGTTCAATTTCAAAGGTGTATTTTATTCAAGGCTGACTCATCCCATGTAAATATTACAACTCAGGGACAAAAAGATCCTTAGTTGGTTAGGTTTCCCATTCCTATTCTTATTCTGTATTTGTTATTTATCTTCCAATAGAAGAGTGCTTGCATTAACAAATAAGCGCTCATTTTAAAAAGTCTGCCTTTAGACCTTTCTTATTAGATCTTCACTAGAATATTAATGGCCCTTCCTAATAGTATTGTAGTGTTTACTTCATAAGTGTTGAAAATAATGAACTAAGCAGCTCCATTCTATTCAAATTCCATTTGTTCCAAAATAAATGGCAAGTACAAAGGTTTGATACATTTTGCTCCTAGGTGATAAATCTAATGATCAATTTTTAAATTATTTAATCCCTACACATTTGTTCCCCACTGATGACAGAGAATCTTATCTTCTACCATCAGTAGTTATTTTCTCAGAATTGTCTAAACCTTCTAGAACAACTTGATTTCTTCGAGAGCCGAATCAGCATTGTAGTTCTCCTCCATGGGCTAGCTGAAATGGGTGGGAGATGGGACAGATGCCACGTGCAGCACCCTGCCAACCAAAATGGGGCGTGGGGGGCCTCACACAGCCCCACCACACTCGGTTTTGGTTGCCAGAGGCACTGTGGGCTTTGCTATTTCCAGGCCAGTCCCGCAGGCCAAATTTAAGCACCCTGCGGACCGGATCCAGCCCACGGGCATTGAGTTTGACACCCCTGTTCTAGAAGGTCTCTTTGAAGACTAATGTAACCCTTACCATTTCCTAAATATAATATAAAATGCAATATAAAAGTGTAAAGTCCAAGGAGAACTGTACTGCAGGTTGTATATGTCAATCAATTGTTCGGTTTCAGGCATTCAAATGATTATGAATTTATTGTTATTGTACATATATACAATATAGACATACAACGAAATTCACAGGCACCCAAAAACCAGACCCAAACTCACACACATAACAATCTCCAAACACCCCAAATGTTAAATGACAATAATAAAAGCATATGAATATACACATAAATATACAGTACATTCTTATGTATACATAAATATTGTTATATTGTACTTATAGTACATACTTATCACAGAGAAGTAATATAATGCAGTTTAGAAACTTACAGAAATAATAAGCACTTTTATTTTTTCAAGTCACTCTGAATTTTCTTTTCTTCTATTGTTCACAATAGTCTTTGATTTTGTTTTGTTCCATTGTGCAACACATAACAATATTTTTCCCTTATCCTCATTTTTGTGGCATTCACCATCTTATATATCTGTGTTTCCCATCCACAACTTCTTTCACTTCAACCAAGCATTTTCTTTTTTGTATTTCCCATTAGCCTCCACGGACTTTTATGTCACTCAGTAACTAACATCTAATTATTATTTTCCAATAGGTTTTTGTCCTCTTTCCTCACATTCACATTTATTCATTCTTTTGGAAGATTAATCTACCTGTAATATTTCCCCCCGTTTTTCTTTCTTTTACTTTCATTTTATAGAATAAAATGCATATGTTTACAGGATAGATTTTTTAAAGAAACATTAAAAATTATGGCTTTGCTTAGGTCTAATACTGATACAATTTTCAAATCAACATAAGAAGTTTCATTCTCTCCAGTGCCAGAATGTGCTTTATATGGGATTATAGTCCACATTAGACCAACAAAATGGTTAAATCTGCAACGCCCTTTACATGGGGCTGCCCTTGGGTACCATTCGGAGGCTTCAGCTGATGTAGAATGTGGTCGCACGAGCAGTGATGGGAGTTTCCCGATACTCCCATATAACGCCTCTGCTCTGTGAGCTGCATTGGTTACCGGTTGCCCTCCGGGTGAGATTCAAGGTGCCAGTGCTTACCTCTAAAGCCCTTAATGGCATGGGTCCAGTATATTTGAGGGAACATCTGAAGCTGGCCTCCCGCCATCTGGTCCACTCCCACAGAGAGGGCCTTCTCCGGGAACTGACGGCTGTGGAATGCCGTCGGGCTGGGCCCAGAGGGAGGGCCTTTTCTGTGGGGGCTCCCACCTGGTGGAATCAACTGCCACCGGATCTTCATACGGCCCCTGACCTCCGCTCCTTCCGTAGGGACCTGACGACCTGGTTATTTAAGTTGGCCAGCCTGGATTAAGGGGGATAGTTTTTAATGGTTGGAGTTTTAAATGTTATTTTAATTTTTACGGGCTAAATTATTTAATTCTATTTTAATAGTGTTGTATTATTTATGTTTTAATCTCTGCATGTACACCGCCCTGAGTCCCAGGAGAAGGGCGGTATAGAAATCGAAACAATAAACAATAATAAACAATAAATCAGTTTCTAAGGTTTTTTTCACCCTGAAAGCACACACTTCTGCAATCTCTGTCCTAATTTTTTTCAAGGAAAGCAAAAAAGACTTCAGGGATAAAAAAGACATGCATAAAATCTAACAAATAGATTTTATTAAAGCCATGAATGTTCCCAGTATTAAACTCGAGGCTGCCTTCAGAAGGGTCTATGAACAGAGAGCCCCCCTGATCTGGGATTTAATCCTGGAGGAGAGGGCCAACCTGGCTTGTATCACTGAAACTTGGCTGGGCCCAGAAGGGGGGGGTTCCCCTCACTGAAATGTACCCAGGTGGAGGGAGCAGGGGTGGAGGGGTGGCCATTATCATTCGTCAGGATTTACATCCTCATGGGGGTGCTGCTTCTGAGACTGTTGGGTGTGAGTCCCTCCTTCTGAAATTGGACTCAGGGGTTCAGTTGGGCTTGCTGCTTACATACCTGCCTCCCAGCTGCGTGGCAACAGCCCTGCCTGCACTGGTCAAGGCGGTTGGTGGTGGAGTTCCCCAGGCTTATGGTGCTGGGGAATTTCAACCTGCCTTCCCTTGGTGAGTCTACTGATGCGGTGCAGGAGTTCATGGCCTCCATGGCAACCATGGACCTGACCCAAGTAATACAGGGTCCAACACACAG
>JANHFQ010002014.1:70595-88079 GCA_032468035.1 Aparallactus werneri
GATTATTCTCC
This sequence comes from Aparallactus werneri, assembly GCA_032468035.1. Taxonomy (NCBI): domain Eukaryota; kingdom Metazoa; phylum Chordata; class Lepidosauria; order Squamata; family Lamprophiidae; genus Aparallactus; species Aparallactus werneri. The sequence goes on from JANHFQ010002014.1 coordinate 70,607, forward strand.
TGCAATGGAATAGCAGATTCTGAAGACTTAATTGGTGCAATCTTTGTATAAATAATGTCACCCAGAAATGAGGGACCAGATTAGGATAATGACTGGCCTATTTCCATTTCCAGGTAAGTGTTGCCAAAACAAACTTACTATAAGGACAAGGGCTCGATGTTTTCTACAACCTTAATTGACTAATTCATTGTCTTCATAGGAAATGTTGGCCCTGGGCTGCAGTAACTTTTTTGGATCCTTTTTTAAAATCCATGTGATCTGCTGTGCGCTTTCAGTCACCTTAGCTGTGGATGGAGCTGGTGGAAAATCTCAGGTTATTTATCATTTGCTTGCCATTTTATCTTCATAATGGAAAGATTTCTTTGTGAAAAGTATTCTAGACATTTTCATACTCTGCATGATGATTCTGGGAATACAGAATTAAAGTCTCAGCATCCTCTCTAAACCCATATTTCTAGAGTCACATTCAAGTTAATACAAAATATTTATAAGATATAACTGGGAATTTCTGGCTCTTCACATTGCAATTGACCACGGTGCTGGGTGTTGTATTGGAGCAACAACTAGAGATCATTGTTTCTCTACATAATTTGTACTGCCATTCTTAAAGAAGTGGCCAGAAGGATGAGGAACTCCCAGAAAATTAGATTATGCTAGTGATATATGGCAGAGCTATGCAATTCTTTAGATTCAATTCTGGAAAGGTGCTATGTGAACCCAGAAAAAGATGTGGCTGCTTCAAGGAGTTGCAGGCACATACTACCTTTGCAACCCCAAGCACCTTTTTGGGAATCAAATCTAAAGTATTGGACGGCTCTAATAATTAGCATTTAAAATGCCATATGGTCATCACTGCTTTAATTAATTATACCACGTAGGTCAGTATTACTGTTCCTATACTGTAGAAAGGAGATGAAGTGGTACAGCTAAAACCACCTTATTGATGTAGAATCCCATCTCTTCATTATTCTGCTCCATTACACTACACCAGTTTGCAAGCTAGGACTTGCTATTTCTTTAGAATCTCCTTTTTAAATTCAGCATATTCAAGATATTATGAGTCATTTTTCATCAGCAATAGTTCCAGGAATTTATGCAACTTTCTTATCATATGCATAACATTTCTTTCTTTTGGGGGAATAATATAGTCAAAAATAATTGTGCTGCAAGAGAAGCTTCTTTTTTCAGTCTAATTCCCAGAGTTCTTTAATAATTTTGGACTTAATTTGTTGTTGATGCCGAATGTTGGTATTCTTTTCTAATACATATTTCTCCCACCCACAGAAGTCACAATGGTTGCCCATCCCTTCTAATCTGAAAAAGATCTTGAAAGTTCTATCTTGTCTTGTCTTCTCTTGAGGTTTAATTGAGGCATGAGATATTAGGGAAATTGCAATCCATTGAGAAGTGGTTTGTACTGTACATTGAAAGGCAAGACACACAGACACATAACTTAGCCACATCCTAATGAAAGAACCCCACTTCCCATTCATATGAATATGAATTGAGCTGTGGTGATGCAGTGATTAGAATGCAGCATTGCAGACTAGCTCTGCTCACAGCCAAGAGTTTAATCCGGAATGGTTCAAGGTTGAGTCAACCTTCCATCCTTTCAAGGTCATGAAATGACCCAGATTATTAGGGGCAATATGTTGACATTGTAAACCACTCAGAAAATGCTGTAAAGTATTATGGAGTAGTATATAAGTCTAAGTGCTATTATTGCTAATATCACTACATGTTTTCATTTTTTTGGGAACTGCTTTTACATTCAATTAAATGGGTTTTTTAATGCAGAATAAATATTCAGTGTAGCAGCAGTAGCTATTATTACAATGATTTCAGAGGACAAGTTAAAATGGGCATTGTTATTAATTAGGACAGGAAACTATCTGTATTTCATAACACTTCCTTTCATCAGTTATTTTGATTTTTATTCCTAAACTGGAATGTACTATTACATAGTTCCAAATAGTTTTTTGTAATAAGCTACTTTTCTCTTCTCAGGTGGCAAGTTTTTGTGTAGCACTGGTGGTAATGTTGACCATGTTGTCTTTGGGAAGCTATCTTAGCCCTCTTCCAAAGGTAAATATTAAAATCACTAGATCTATTTTAGGGGGTGTTTATCAGAATTATTGCCTCATTTTTTAAACATTTTCATCACAGATTTAAACAGGGGAACTGCATTTTTGTGAACATGTTGTTTGATTGCCAAATTACAAATTTTATAGGAAAAGTCAGGAAAGTTGAATTGATATACAAACAACTTAGACAAATAACTGAATGGGAAATGCAAGATACCTTGACCAAACTTCTAGAAACAAACTATGAGTAAAACAAACTATGTGATGCAGTAATAATTTGTCCATAAATCATCTGTCTCCTTAGAAGCTCTAATTTTGCCTCTGGATGGAATTACAACCCTCCCCAAGAAAAACCAGATCCATGATCTGGAGGTCCTCTTAGATTCATGGCTCCTGCTCAAAATTAAGATGGGAGGTCTACCAGGAGAATATTCACCTGGTTTTAGTTGAGGCCCCAGAAGTGGCCTCAACTTAGAGTGCCTCAACTTAGTAGCCTCAACTTAGAGTGACATGCTCTGGCTAGTGTGACTCATGGCCTTAATACCTCATGGTTGGACAACTGTAGGGAAGTCTACTTGGGGCTGCCTTTGAAGTCATTTCAAAGAATGGTAGAAAATATGGTGGCCTATGTGCTGACAGTTAAAAGATGATTCAACAGACACCTTTCCTTCAGTCAATGCACTGGTTATTAACAGGTTTCCTGTACAATTCAAGTTATTATGCATTAAGGCCTTCATGGCTTGGGTCCTTTGGAATTGTCTGCTTCAAACAGAATCTTCCCATTCCTATACATTTGAACTTTAATGTATGCTCTCTTTTCCACTTCTGGAATAGGACATTTGCATTCTCCTGCTTGGTTTTATGGTTGCTTTACACTGATAAGCTACTCAATCTCATGTTTGAGTGGCACAGAAATATTGTAAAACAAATCTAAATAAATAAGTAAATACGTTTTCAGGCATTGTAAACTGGAATTAAGATTAAGGGGGGGTCAACAGCTTGTAACTTTCCTTACAGTCAAGGGCAAATTACAGTATATGGCAAAACATCATAAGTTGTTTCATTCTTGAACAAGTTGCCTTTTAGATTTTAGGTAGAATTTAATTGTCTTTGAAGTAGGACTGAGCAAGAGGATTTCTGGAACCACCTTAGCTTAAAGTAGGAAACCTAAAAAAAAATCAGTGATGAAAGCCGTAAATTAGATTTAGTAGCAATACTACAAACTTTCCCTCCTCGCTCAAGTGCTATTTGCACCATAATTCCACCCTCCTTTCTATAGTAGTTTTTTTTATAGGTTTTGGAAATTGAAATATATCTATCAATTAGAAAAAAGTTCACTTATTATTTAAAACACACACAAACAAAATATTTTGGATTACTGTTTTTTCATCATCCCAAATCAATAAGACTATTGGTCAGGGGCTGAAAATATCAGAAACTTTTGTGAGTAGGTTTGCATAGGAAAGCAATTAGTAATTTATTTCAAGAAAGAATTTGCTTAATGGAAAGAGGAACAGAAAATAACAAACTAACATGAACTAGAGAAGAAGCTTTTAAAATAAAAATCTAGATGCCTCTCATATTAGAACAGCAATTTTACATACACTTCTTGGGATTAAGCCTTGTATTTATTGAGACTTAATTTCAAGAATATTTGTGTATGATTGTGCAGCTACTTTTCTTTGTTCTGTGATCTGTGTCCAGAAGTACTGTTCTATATGATAACATGGACTCTGATAATAATAACACAGTACTTTGATCAAGTACTGTGGAAGGACACACATTCCATATATTTAGAGCTGCCAGGTCTGGGCTTAAAACATTTGGCTATCCACTAGACAACAAAAATATTTTCTGCCATCTGGTGGTCACCAGATTGTTGCAGCCCATACCTGAAAGACTTATGGTAAGTCACATTCCATTTCACATTACTCCGCAAATATACCGTACTTCTTTTGGGTTGCTTTTATAAACTTATCCCAGCTGTTTACAAATAAACAGGCAATACACTGGGGTGCCTACATATTCGTGCAGATTTTGTCATTCATGTTATCATGTAATCTCCATCACAGGCTGTTCTAGGAGCTTTGATAGCTGTAAATTTGAAGAATTCTCTCAAGCAACTGACTGATCCATATTACCTCTGGAAAAAAAGCAAGTTGGATTGTGTGAGTATCAGAATATTTAGAGAAAGCAGAATATACCTTTTAGTGTGAGTTAAGTCACTATTGGCAAAAACCTTGAAAAATATTTTATTTATACTGAAAGGTGTTTATTTTTTTCCATTTCTGTACACCAGAATTTCCTCTTGGAATCTTACCATTAAAATATTCATAAGCTTTGTTAAAACAAGCTAGAGAAGTATTTCAATCATGTCTTTCATTTTAAAATAATCATATCTGAGTTGATATTATAAAAAGTAAATGAAGTATACTATAGTATATTTATTTATTTATTTATTGGTTGAATTTATATACCGCCCTTCTCCAGGGCAAATATTAAAACATACAATATATACAGTTAAAAGAGAATTAAACAATAGCCCAATTAAAACCCATTAAACTAAAATTAAGTAAAATATTTAAAACCCCCCATTAATCCCAGCTGGCCAGTTCAAATAACCACGTCTTCAACTCCTTACGGAAGGAGCGCAGGTCGAGGGAGGTACGCAGGCCCAGTGGGAGTTGATTCCACCAGGTGGGAGCCCCCACAGAAAAGGCCCTCCCTCTGAGCCCAGCCCGACGGCATTCCACAGCCGTCGGTTCCCGGAGGAGGCCCTCCCTGTGGGAGCGGACCGAGCGGTGCGAGGCCGGCACGAGATGTTTCCTCAAATACACCGGACCCAAGACATTCAGGGCTTTATAGGTTAACACCAGCACCTTGAATATGTAATACCCAGGCCCAAATTACTATTGAATATGTTAAATTTAAACATCACCATAGCTAAAAATGTGGGAAGATTTTTAGCTGAAAACATGAATAGCAGATGCTAGTCAGAGTAGAAAATATGAGACTAGAAACAAATTACCTGAATTTCCACGAGGTGACTGATTTACGAGAACAGTAGTTCTCAAACATTTTCAGCCTCAGGACCTCTCTACAATTTTTTTAATGATTCCACAGAGTCCTCAGTCATTTGGCTTCTGAGGGCTTTATCTATCAATATTTACTGTATTAGAAATTAAAACCAAGACATTTAAAAATATTTATTTATTTGATATCACATACTAGGCACCCCCCAACTTTGAGAGTTGCTGTACTAGAACATAGATGACATTCCACTGACCAAAGGGAAAGGTTTTAAAAGAAAACACTAAGAGTACTAGGCACTGATTGAAATAAATTCCATTGACAAAAGTATAAAATGTTCCAAACTTTTTATCATCAAAAAAGCAAATCTCTTAAATTTTTTTATTTATTTATTATTAAAATGTATAAGCCGCCCAACTCCTTTTGGACTCAGGGCAGTTTACAACATCAAAAACAATCTGATAATTAAAACAATTAAAAGATTAAAAGATAATTAAAAATATTAAAACCCTCCCCCCTGACGGGCTTATTGGCTCCAGGCCCGCTGGCAAAGCCATGTTTTATTGGCCTGACGGAAGGTCAGTAGGTCAGAGATAATCCGGATCCCCGGGGGTAGCTGGTTCCAAAGGGTCGGCGCCACCACAGAGAAGGCCCTCCCACATGATCCCGCCAGCCAACACTGTTTAGCTGACGGGACCTGTAGGAGGCCGACTCTGTGGGATCTAACAGAGCATTGGGAGGCGAATGTTTGCTATTAGATATTTTGTTTGAGCAAATTATATAACAGTAGATTATATCTGCCTACATTTTGCCCATATTTGCTAAAAGTTTATTCAAAAATTGCTTCATCAGTAAAAAGAGGAGATCCTGCCTTTGCATTTCATTCATTTATGCTGTGTCAGTTAGCATTGCAGAGAATGATTCACATCGGCGTGCAAATACAGAAGCACTGACTATGTAACGCTTGGAATTCCGCTCCCACTAAATTCTCTTTTGTGTAAAGCAAAGGTAGGCAAGCAGGCTAGCTGAAGGTTCCTGCAATTCCCCTGGCCCATTTCTGCAGTACAGAAAGCACCACCAAATCTTGTCTTTGATCAGCACACATTTCTGTGGCATTAGCAAACAAATGTGTAAAATAAATGTGACTAATGTCTGCATGGCCTGTTTTATACCTTAACCACCCAATTCTCCCCCAAAGTTACAAACGTTTCCCCCTACCTGTATAATAGTTTTTGTGGTCAGAGCAAATTTTAAAATAGAAGAGAGGGCTCCAATGGAAAAAGTTACTTATCTCTGATTTAAAGCACTGATACTTAACTTTTTCTGCTGGAAAGATTCCAAGAGCTGCTTATACGTCAATAAAAACTAATAGTAGCAATAACTAAAGAGCTACTGTTTTATTAAAAATTAAGCATGTAATCTGCCATTGTTGTTATTTAAACAATTAGGAAGAAAAGAGGGTAAAACGGGGAAAGGGAAATTCAGACACAAATTTCTTCTGTTACACAATTTTACTAGCCATTCCTCTTGGGAACAGAAACTCTTACAATGCTTGGTTGGCATAATGGAAAATTGGAAAGATTACATCAGTGCTTTCTGATGCTGCCTGGGCATTTTTCAGGAAAGGGAAATATTATTCTACAATGATATACAGAGAGATGCTAGTGCTCATTGCTACAAAGCAAATATGTGAAAAGTTAGTTTAAATGTTAAATAGTTGTTGCATGTAGTCTTAGAATTTGACTTGACTATGACTACTTTGCTGAAATTGTCCTGCACTTGAAATATTCTCATACAGGGCAAGGTTACAATCTTGCTCTTTACAAAAAACAGAATAGTGACTTCAGCATTTGTAGGAGTTTCCAGATGCCTATAGAGTACCTGATGCCTACAGAGTACCTGATTTTGAGTTATCTAGAGTTACAATAATGTAACTCCAAGTTCTAGTCTCCATAAGCCATAGCTATGCAGGTGTGTTTCAAATACATGCTCTGCTTTATCCATTTCCAAGCTTGAGCTCAGTGCAAGGAAGTAACCTGCTGTGTTTCTGTCTTTCCACAGATGGTTTGGGTGGTGAGCTTCCTATCAGCATTCTTCCTAGGTTTGCCTTTCGGACTCGCTGTGGGAGTGGGTTTTTCCATCCTAGTGGTAGTTTTCCACACCCAGTTGTGAGTATTAATGCATCAGTAGAGACATTTTCCATAATTTATGTCAAAATGTCAATGAAAATCAGAATGGCATTATGTGGAACATGAAGGAACTACCCACTGTTAATAAATTGCTAATCTATTTTTCCTGTGAACATATTCCAAGGATGGAATAGGAAAGTACCGTATATACTCAAGTATAAGCTGAATTTTTCAGCACCCAAAATGTGCTGAAAAAAGTCACCCTCAGCTTATACTTGAGTCAGCTAATTTTCAGGTCCAAAGTGATGTGCATGCAGCACATGCCAAACGCCCACTGTGCGTGCATCACCTTAGGCCCCAAAATCAGCTGATTTAGTTTCCGATCTGGCTAAATTTAGCTACCGGTTCAGGCACAAACCAGTAGCTAAATCAGCTGGTTTTCTGGCCCAAATTGATGCACACACCGCGCACATTGCGCATGCATCACCTTAGGCCTGAAAATCAGCTGATTTCCAGGCCTTAGTTGATGCTCCGGCTTATACTCGAATCAACAACTTTACCCAGTTTTCCTAGGTAAAATTAGGACCTCGGCTTATACTCGAGTATATACAGGACTTCTGCCATGTACACACAAGGGAATTTCCTTTTATTGCTTATCAAGGGCTCAATGTAAGAAATAAAGGGTTTATTGGCCTAAGATAATCTTTCCACATCATGACTTCACTTGTGAAAGCCTGTCTTGGGTGCTGGACTAGCTTCTCTGTGAGCCCCAGGTGAAACATGATTGATCTATGGAGCACCTGCATGTGCTTATGCCAGTGGTGGGATTCAAAAATTTTACTACCGGTTCTGTGGCCGTGGCTTGGTGAGCATGGCTATGTGGTCATGTGACTGGGTGGGCCACCACACACACCCTGCACCCCATTTTGTGCCTAGAAAGCCTCCCTGAAGCCACCTGGCAGCCAAATAGGGGCATGGGGGATAGCGGTGCACCCCCCATGCCCCATTTTTGCCTAGAAAACCTTCCTGAAGCATCCTGGCAGCCAAATAGGGATGTGTGGAGACTCCTGGAAGGGGTAGGGTGGGGAGAGGAGAAGCCAATCAGAGGTGGTATTTGCCAGTTCCCCGAATCATCAAAATTATCGCTACTGGTTCTCCCGAACTGGTCAGAACTGTCTGAATAACACTTTTGGCTTATGCACTTTATTGTTGTGGTAAATAAACATTTAGGAAGCATTTAAAGTGTTTTAAATGGACAGATTATGGAAAGATGGAATAATTCCTATCCATTCTCTAATAGACATGATAGAAAAGGAGAAAAGAAGTAGGAAAAGATGAGGAAAGCAAATATTGGATGGATCTGTACTTGTCCATTGGTCTTCCTTCCTAGGGAAGTAATTTTTAGAAAGCAAAGAATGCTGGTTTCTAACAGCACAGAAATCCTATATTATGGTTTATGGCACAGGACAAGACATGTTTTTTCTCATGTCCAAAGCATCAGAAGATAGAATCATAAAGTACTTCCATTCATGAAATTAAGATGGCAAAATCCACTATGTGAGAATTTCACCACCTAGCAGCCTGTAGAGATTCTCAGTCATCCAGGTCATGGTTGTCCCAAAGGTGCTTTTTCAGGAGGCAACTGAACTTTCTTGTTTTTTCTTTTGAAGACGTTTCAATTCTTATCCAAGAAACTTCTTCACCTCTGAGAGGATAGTAGAGAATGGAAGGATTTGTATTCCTTGCAGGCAGCTGGTCATTTGCATCCTTTTAGAGAGTCATTGAAGCATTTGGAGGTTTATCCGTGTCCTCAGGGTCACCTGAGTAGTGCTCCTGGTTCCTGTAATCGGCGATTTTTTCTCTGGAAATGCAAAGGTGCTTTTTCAGGAGGCAACTAGACTTCCTTGTTTTTACTTTTCATTTTCATCTTTGGGACAACCATGAACTGGATGACTGAGAATCTCGATAGACTTTTAGCTATACAATTTGGGATGAACACCCTTTGAATGGTGTGGGAGTAGGCATGGATTTCCAGAGAAAAAATTGCAAATTACAGGAACCAAGAACACTACTCAGGTGAAATTGTGGTTCGTGCATGCGTGCCAGGGGGAGCTGCTTTTCAGGTTTCCGGCTCTCCCAATGCATGAAGACCAGCATGCACCTGGAAGAGCAGCAGAGTGACAGCTGGCAGGCCCGGAGTGATGGCTCTGCATGCCACTTCCAGCACACGTGGCATAGGTACGCCATCACAGACCTACTAGATAAACAAACCAATAGAGAGAAACTTTTCTACAGTAGGAATTTACAACAGTGAACAGTATATATGCAATGCTGGCAGTGCTGAACTTGGCTTCCCTGTGTATGTTAGGCACAATGTCTGGGAATTCTGGGAATTGAAGTCCGCACATCTTGAAATTGCCACATTTGAAAAACATTGATTTAGGAAGATAATTCTTTATCATTAGTCTGCCCTCACCTGGTGATATCTGGTAATTACATATGATTAAGTACAGTAGAACCTCAGTTTGCAAACCCCTCATTTGCAACAAAATTGGTTCATGACCTAAAAATCCACCTGATTTTTGAATCAGTTCACAATTCAAAACTCGTGTGGCGAACAAAAATGGCATGGAAAGATTCCTTGCTGCGCCATTTTCCCTTCCGTGCATGTGTAGAATTGTCTGCACATGCGCAGACAGTGTCAAATCGCGACCAGATCAGTTCATGACTGAAGTCCAGGAATGGATTGCGCTCGCGAATCGGGGTTCTACTGTCCTAGGATTATTTACTTGTGAGCTGTATCTTTGTGATTACCACTGCATGCGGGAGTATTGTAATAAATGTCTATTTCATGTATAATAAATAATCCACTTCCATGAAATTTCATCCCTTTCTATCTCCACAATAACTATTTCATTTTCAATTCTTCATTTTAGTGCATTTTAGTACTAAAATATATCTATAAAACTTTATCATGGGTTCACATAGGAGAAAACAAAGTGGATTTTTTTAAATGTATGCTTCAGACAGCATGTTGATTCACACATATTTTTCACTTCTTCCAGAGGAATTCACAGCGTAGTGGGAGAAATAATCAGTATGGTGGCCACAAGAGTGTGACTGAAGTTCACCCTGCTTTTCATTTGCATTGCAAGTGCATATAAAATAAATGGATGGAGCTTCAATCATATTGTGGCTGCAATCTTCACCTTTTTTTTTTTATCAAACTCTCTAAAAAGCATTGAGGTTTTCTTTTCTCTGAAAATCCAGTTCTGCTATTCCCAATCTAGTAGTCTTTGGATGTGCTATTGGTAACATCCAAAATTCTAGGCCATTCAGTTCATTACCAGCAGGGAGAAGGATTGAACTGCAGATACAACTGCACTTGCATATTGTAAAACTACTGTGCATAATTCATTTAGAGAATTTCCAAGAAATGCAGCAGATGCATTTTGAAGAGATGTCTTCCACTGGCCAAATTCTCAGTGATTGCTCTGGAAGTCACCCTCATCACTTTGTTAGAGCTACCTCCTGCTACTCCACAAGACCTGGAAATGAGGTTCTTTTGTTCCATGCATCTCTGCATCAGATGAAAGTTCTCTCTAGTTCTCTCTAGTTCTTTGCACTGTGACTGGTTCCCCAACCTGACTGATTCTTGCTCCATCTCATTCCTCCACTCCTACAGTGTAAATATTATCTTCCACTCTGAAGAACTCAGCTTTTCAATCACTTCTGTCATCTTCCCAATACCTGGTAACAAACTCTGACAAAGAGAAAGGAAGAATAGTTGAATATGATTAGTAGTGCACTGCTTCTAGACACACCCTTCATCTCTTTCACTAAGGAAACCTCTCCCAGCATCAAAATTAATCACTCAGGCCAGGAAAAAATGAATTCAAAATAATTCCAGTTAATTTGTGTAGATTTTCTCTAGTAATTTATGTATGAGAGCTAATTCCTTGCAAATATTTATTTATGTGCTTGATTACTTACTTTTATGCCACCCATTCCTGAAGGATCGGATCTAGACACAGTACTTTTTAAGCTTTCTTTTCTCCTTCACTCTACATGAGATAACATTGGGTCCAAACTCCTACAACCAGACCAATGATAGCTTGATAATTAGCAGGTTAAAAAAATCCTCCTCTTCTCTTGCATATTTCTTGTAAACTGCATCTGTTAGCTACCTGTAATTTAACATTCATATTCCATTATTGTCTTTCCTAGTCGCAATGGTTCTGCCCTTGGCCCTGTAGCTTCTACTGATATCTACAAGAACCCCAAAGTCTACAGCAAGGTAATAGAAGCAACAAAAGAGCCTCATACCGTATTGAAGTGATTTGACTTTATTGAGTGATTATGGTTTCTACATAATACTGAACTATAAAACATGTTTGTTTGTTTGGATATGATGTGCATCCTATTCCAATGAAGCCATAGTTTAGAAACTGAGAGGCAAAATGCTCAAACAATATTATGGCTTCATGATCTGTGAAACAACATTATTGCTACTGGCTCTTATTTCAAAAATATTGAAAACATCATTCTTTTATCTTTAGATTTATTCTGTTCCTCATGTGAAGCAAATGGTTTAAATGCAATCAGATAATTTAATACCAAAAGTCCACCCCAACCACTTTTTCTTTCACCCAAAGCATTGTTGCCTACCACCACCAAAAATGTTAATGCCATTATGCGCTGGGAAAATAGGAGGTTTTGGAAATAGTTTTTTAAATTATAATGGAAATTGTTTTCCTCCTTATTTTATTCATCCCTTTGGCAAAGGGAAGAAAGCAAGCAGAATTAGAAAGCCTTTCTGCTCTTTTGTTCATCCCTTACTTTCATTGCCATTAAATCAGAAAGGGGAAGATAATAACTATATTTAAAATTATAATTATAATTAAATCAAATTCTATAATACAATTGATATTATTTTTCATGCCTTAAACAACTTCCCTTTTTCATCACATTAAAAAATAAAGTGCAGCAACTACTTTGAAGAAACCTAAGTTTCATTCCATGTCACAAATTTACCAGAATCTGAAAAGGACTTTGTAGTGCTCCAGAAATTACAACATTATGATCTATAAAGGTTATATATCTGTACTATATACAGCATTAAACATATAGCCCTTATTTTGCTGCACTAATTCACCTGTGATTGAAAAGCAACAACTATTTTTATTGTTGATAGTACCGTATTATTTTAAAAAGACAAAGTATAATTTAGCTTCTCCATATTTTTTTCTTCCTCCTCATTTTGCTGGTCCCAGGAAATATTCTCTTACTGAAATTTGTCATTCTTGTTTTATAGGTTCAAGAAATAGAAGGGATTAAAATTGTCACCTACTGCTCCCCATTATATTTTGCTAATTCAGAAATATTCAGGGAGAAAGTTATCGCAAAGGTAAGACAATTTCATCCAAATGAAACATATCCAAACTCAAAACAAAAGACTGGATTATTTCTGAATATGCACATACATGTGCACGTGCATATGCACACACACGCACATGTGTGTACACACGCAGACACGCACACATATAGTTCTTTAAATCTCTTTTGGCCTTGTGGGATGAGAGGGTTCCTTGCAGAGTTATCGTCCGGGGAGAAAAGATTGTGACACTTCTTCTGATATTTTTTTCTTAAGAAATGGATTATTGTTATTTCTCCTTAGTTTTTTTATTACTACAATGTGCTTGTTTATACACTGCTTCAAGTTTTTATTTTAATATTTTATTAGTGCTTTATTTTAGGGGAAGGGGTACTTTTATTCATAGTCCACCCTAAAATATTTTTACTGAAGGATGACATTAAACTCCTTCAATATAATGTCTGCTTGCTGAAGTTTCTTGCAAACGAAAAACAGCCCATGGAGAAAATTTTATACTGCAAAACAATGTTTCCCAGACATATGTTGGTGTGGTTTGTTATGTAATAATAAATTCACTTTTATTTCATACAATTTTATTTCATATATTTTATAGTCTCAATATATAGTTTTAAAAATTAATCAGGGATGTGTTAATATAAATTCCATTATTGGATGCTAATAAAAACCCCAATTAATTAAAGTAGACATCTTCTGCTTCATTTTTTTATGCCTTAGCTTTATTTATATGTCAGGTTGATATTCAAATACCCAAAAGGTCAGGTAGGAAGATAATGCAGCTAAATACTTTTTCCCCTTAAACAGACTGGTGTGGATCCCATCAAAGTCTACTTGGCTAGAAAAAAGTTTGTGAAAAATCAAGAAAAGATGACAGCAACAGTACAGAAAATGAGTAAATTCAAATCTATCTTCAGAAAAGACAAGGTAACCAAGCAATTATCTAGGTTATGAGGTTTCCTATAGCTAGGCAAAAATGGTATTTTCTTTCATCCTAGAAAGAAAAAAAACACATATATTTATCACACATAAAATATTGTGAGCACCTGGCTCAGATTTGTAAAATAACTACTTTTCTTTGTTACAGACTGTGTCTCTGCAAGAACTCCATAAGGATTTTGAAAACACCTCTCCAACAGATACCAATAACAACCAGACAGCTGCCAATGGCAACAGCATCTCCTACATTGTCTTCAACCCAGCTGTGAACTCTTTAAGTCCAAATAATACCTCATGTGAACAGAGAAACACAGCTGATCATAGGAACAGCAACTGCAGCATTATTCCAGCCTCTGGTATTGATCCTATGAACATAGCACCCCCTTTTGTTAACTTTCACACCATTATTCTTGACATGAGTGGAGTTTGCTTTGTGGATCTGATGGGTACAAAAGCTTTGGGAAAGGTATGTTGTTCTTTTGGAACCTGTCTTGTTCACTGAAATTACAGTCTTTAAAATGTAAAGTTTGATACAAGTAGCACTGTACTTCTGGCTGCAAATTGGAAAGGTTGACAACTCAGTATAGTCAGAATGAGAGGTTGTTTCTGGAGAACACATGTGAGAAGCCAAGAGATTATTTATGAAACCAAAGAAACAATCCACACTCTGTTGATCAAACAAAAAACAAATGCTGCACCTTCAGTAGATAAAATATGAGTTTTTACATTGTTATTTTAACTTCCTGACTAAGTATATAGCAAGCCACAGAATAAGGAGATGCAGATTGTGGCTTCAATTCTATATACCAAATACAATGTTATTTTCCTTTTTGAAAGATATACTGTATATACTCGAGTATAAGCCGACCCGAGTATAAGCCGATACGGTATATCTAATTTCACCCATGAAAACTGGGAAAAGTTAGTGACTCGAGTATAAGCCAGGGCATCAATTCAGCCCCGTAAATCAGCTGTTTTAAATGGATGCAAACTCAGTGCGAGATGCCTGCGTATCACCTTAGCTCTGAAAATCAGCTGTTTTAGCTACTGGTTTGGGTGAATCAGTAGCTAAAACAGCTGATTTTTGGGGCTAAGGTGATGCACACACAGTGTGCGTTTGGCACGCACTGTGCATCCATCACCTTAGGTCCCAAAAATCAGCTGATTTGAGTATAAGCCGAGGGTGACTTTTTCAGCACATTTTGGGTGCTGAAAAACTCAGCTTATACTAGAGTATATACAGTACCTTATAAATAAAAGTGAGCCTTACGATTTCCATTCCCATTCTAGTTATTTGGTTTTAGACTATATACTGCATTATTACTAACTGGGCACTTTGGAAAATTCAGTGCTGTGTTGTCTTTGGCTTTTTTAGAAAAAAAATGAGCTTAATATATTATGTCTAATACCTGCACATTAAATGAATGCTTGTAAATGCTAAGGCCACAACTTTGCGAAATCAATCCATCACCACTCTCTCATTTTGTCTTCTTGTGTAGCTATGTACCAACTATCAAAGGATTGGGATTAAGGTCTTTCTTGCAAATATACCTGGTAAGAATTTTATTTTTTATTACTTATTTATTTAAAATGCAATACTGTTTGAGCTGGAAAATGTCCAGGGTGGTTTACAGATTAATAAAGAACCCATGCTTTCAGAGTTTAATATAGAAAGGCAAATAAAACCTTTGAAAGAGGTGGGGAATAACATATGAGTTGTATGGGTTATTTTTAAAATGCAAGATAGCTTTAAAGTTTAAACTCAACCATGGGTGAGTGATCAGGCCAAAAGGCAGTTTACATATTACAAGGCTTCCAAAAGTAATATATATGGAGATTAACAACTTTAAATTTTCCAAAACGCTGAACTGGTTGACTGTCATGCCAGAGCTAAAATTTATCTTCTTTCAAAGAAGGAAGGTTATTTAGCCAGCCCTAAGTGGCACAAGTTTTTCCTGTTCCCTGAAAAATGTTCTGCTATGTAAAAGCAACTATTGATTTTACATTGAGTATATTGCTGAATAAGCTAATTATCTAGGTAGGGGCAATGCAGTTTTCCTGTTCAATCTATTTAAGCTTCAGATTGACACAACAATAGAGTTTACTTAATTTATTTTAAAGGTTTTGGAAATCCCTCTCCAACAGCAATTATAGGCAAAAAAGAATCATCTGCAATCAGTAATTTTAAGTTTGTCTTTTTCATTAGCTCAAGTGTATGACGATATTCGTATTGGTGGAGTCTTTGAAGAAGGAGGTCTTGAGCCTTGCCACCTCTTTGTGACCATCCATGATGCTGTTTTGTTTGCAACAATGAACAGCAGCAGAGCTACTTGTCATTCTGTCCTAGAACAGGTATAAATAATTCAGTTATTTATTTATATTTTCTACCTTATTTTATACCCTGATCTTAATTTTAAAAAATATTTATGGATATATAGCAACAACTCAAAAATCAATAACAATGTAATGTATGCTGTCCCACCTTTTCTCATGACCACCAAAACTGTAGCTGGTAATTCAGTTGCCATGGCCAAACTAACTTTAGTAGTCAAAATTCTAAAAGGAGAAAAAGAGAAGTGGAGACTTTTGGGACAGATAGATTTTGTGCATCTAAAATGAGAAAACAATATGAGTTTGGTAACAGGCATTTTCGTTTTATTTTCTTACTTGAATTCCATTCTATTTGTAGTTTTACTATCAAACTTCTATTCAACAGGCTATACTTGCCCAGTCCTAATTATAGTACAGTTTAGAAACAACCTAATAGTTTACTTTTCCTGTAAATCTAGTTCAGTGTATTATACTACAAATTAAGATGAAATGCAATTGTTGACAGTCTTAACCTAGGCATAATGAACAAGCATATAAAAATGGATCAAATGTGCTGTATAATGAAAATGGGTGCTTGTTATTTATTTAATCACGATGACAAATTACGCTTCACATCTTAGCTATTGCATTTATGCAATCATAAATTCTTATTTTAAACTCAGTGAAATCAAGTTGGAGACAGAATCAAGTTGGAGAATCAGAATGAGTGAGAGAGAGAAAGAGAGACAGACAGACAGATATATATGAGAGAAAGAGAGAAAGAGAGATACAGAAAGAGAAAGAGACAGACAGACAGAGGGAGAGAGATGAAAGAGAGAGATGAGAGAAAGAGAGAATGAGAGAGATGAGAGAGAGCGAGAGATACAGAAGGAGAAAGAGAGACAGAGGGAGAGAGATGAGAGAGAAAGAGATCAGAGAGAGATAGACAGAGAGAGAAGGGACGAGAGAGATGAGAGACAGAAAGAGAGAGACTGAGAAAGGGAGAGAGATCAGAGAGAAAGAGATCAGAAAGAGACAGATAGAGAGAGATATGAGAGACAGAAAGAGAGAATGAGAGAGATGAGAGAAAGAGAGAGACAGAAAGATGAGAGAGAAAGAGATGAGAGAGAGACAAAGAGAGAGAAGGGGAAAGAGAGAGAGAGGAAGAGATGAGATATATATATCTATATAGCGAGAGAGAGAGACAGAGAGAAGGGGAGAGAGAGAGGAGAGAGGTGATATATAGAGAGAGAGAGACAGAAAGAGAGAGACAGAGAGAGGGGGGAGAGATAAGAGAGAGATGAGAGAATCAGCAAGAAAGAGAGAGATACAGAGAGATGAGAAAGAGAGAGAGATGAGAGAGCCTGGTGTTTTGTTTTCTGTGGGAAACGGGCCCAAATTGAGTCTTTAAGGTTGCAGAAACAGGTGGCCAAGCTAAGTGCCTGAAGGACCCCATCCCGTCACTGGGAGTCCAAATGCTTCAGCAAGTGGAGCGCTGGATTCATATTAGTGGTCCCCAGGATTTAAAATTATAAATGTTGTGGTCCCTGAGGTCCAAAAGCTCAGGGACCTCTGGAATAGAGGTTCCTTCC
>JANHFQ010002014.1:169979-184681 GCA_032468035.1 Aparallactus werneri
TTGCCTTAATTACAGGCATCTGGCAGTGAAGTGCAAACACAAATTGGAGCACTTAACACACTGCGCCACTTACGGCTAAATACATACAGTGCATACATATACTTATATTCTGGCTTCTGCCTGTCATCCAACCCATTTCACTTGTAATTCTTCGTCTTCGGCCCAGATTACTATTTAAATCTCCCAATATTGTTTTAATGTTGTTTATTTTATGTATCTTATTTATTTTATTGCAACCCACTGTAATGATATGTGGGAATGACCTTGGGAGATAGGACAAAGAAACACAACCAAGGAAATGGTCAGCTAAAAGGCAGCTGAGCCTCCCAAATTTCTTGGGCTGCAAAGGAGAGGGAGTTGGGGAGATATGTGCAAGTTCAGACTTGCAAGATTCTGTTAATGAAGCTTTATAATAAACTAGAATTAGCTCATCTGACCGTGTTCCCTGTGTGATCTAACTTGTAACCTGGCAGCCACCTACAGCCCCATAAAAGTGAGATGAGTATTTGCAGTATATAAATCAAACACATAATGTGTATAAACTTTTAGCACTCTGGGAAAATAGTATAGATTTTCCCCAGGAACATTCAATCAGCTTGCTCAATCGTTCCTTCCTACTTACTCTCTGCCTTTTCTTACCTAATTAGAGGTAGCACACTTCTGGAAAAAATATGGTTCTGTAGTAGAATATTTTTAAATTTTACTTGTCTTATATGACAAATATAATGAGTCATAGCTGATTTAAGTTTTTCTGGAGATTCATGTGTTAACATTTAAATAGAAGACTTATTTAATCACTCATAGAAACAATGGTACTTAAAGCAGATAAGATTGCGTTGCTACACTTATTGTGTACTGATGGAAGAATGTTGCAATGCCAAATAAGTTGTCTTGAGAAACATGTGCAGCTTTTACCTCAAAATAAATCAGAAATATGTGCTGCTGCCAATAATTAGAGTCATTTTCAAATTTATTCCATTTGAAATCAGTGCTGGTAGAAATCATAATGCATATGTCATTCAAACTATTTCTATATGGTGAATACACCCCTTTCTTTTAAAATTGCTTAATATACTCCAGCAATTTTAAGAACCAGATGGTTGTGCTGCAGTGAGCAGTGCCCATACAGTTTAAAGCACTCTGTGTGAAGAGAAATACAGTTAGGGGCTGTATTTCACTATTCTTCAGTGTAAATTTACAAAGGTTTCCCCCATGAAATCAGAAGTGCTGTGGTTCATGCAATAGACAATGTATTTTAGAGTGTCTGTACACAGAGGGTAATCAGCATTGATGCACAGTGTGAAAGGATACTATAAGCAATAAGTGTCATTTGCTTTTTCCCCTCTCATTTTCTGTGTTTGCTTTTAGTGGATTTTGCTCTGAAGGTGGTGCAATGGTCAGAGTCTGAGACAGTGAGGTTACAGCTATGGGACATTGCTGGTGAGTTTCAAGAAGTTATCGGCTTTTGTTGTTGTTGCTTCTCAGCCTTTTTTGGAGTAATTGTACTTACCGTACCTTACTTGTTCAGCTCTCTTAAACAACCTAACAAACTATTCTATAGGGAAACTCAAATCATATATTCCACTTAAATGTTTATCTCTTGTACCTCTTTTGAGGTCTCAGCAGGTGGCAGCACTTGACCAAATTTGACTGCTATGGAAGCTAAGTAGGCTTAGGTCTGGTTAGCATTTGGATGGGAGAACTGGATAGACTGTCTAACTTGGGAGGTCAAATCCGAGAGAGAGAATGTGTTTCATTTTCATTTGCAGGTTGTGTATGCATTCACCTGCATGCTTTAGAGTCAGTTTTGATTCCTGGTGACTACCCAGCCAAGTCCCTGCAAGAGTGACTGGTTCAGGGTCACCAGCTGGATTCATGCCTAGAGTCAATTTTTATTGCATTTTAGTTTCATACCCACTTACTTGAAGTTAAATGTGAGTCAACTTTTTGAAAAAGACAAAGTCAAGAAACAGGTACAATAGGGATTCCAGGAATGTTCTTTACAGCTAGTTCTTGACTTATGACTGTTCATGTAATGATGGCTCAAAGTTATGATGGCCTCAGAGAAAGTGACTGACAACCCTTCCTCAAAGTTACAACCATTGCATCACCCCCACAATCACTTCATTGTAATTCAGCTCACATTTACAAAGTTTGCGTATAGGTTACTGTGATTTCTGCCCTTTCCAGCCAGCTTCTGACAAGCAGTCAATTGGGGAAGCCAGATTCACTTAACAAGTGCTTAATGACCATAATAAAAATGTTCATAAAATCAGGTCCAATCAGGTGATGACTGAATCACTTAGTGACCAAAATTCCGGTCCAGATTGTGGTTGTAAGCTGAGCACTACCTTTATTGTTTGAACAACAAAATCTACCTTCTGTACCATTGCCCTTGCTCTGTCCAATACTCATCTCCCAGAAACGAGGCGGGCCTTCACTCTCTTGTCTTCTGTAAATGTGTAAAAACATGGCTCTGCCCCATGTTATATGTATGTTTATTTATTCTACAGATAGATATAATTTTCTTTTTCTTGTATTAAAAATGGCCACCAAAGAATGGCTTTTGAGCCTAGAACAGGTGGAAGCAACTAGAGCAATATGGCTGTTTCAAAAGGAGACCATCAGAAAATTCCAGAGCTATAGATAAACTCCAAAGATGAAAAAAAATCGTTTTGGAAGAAGGCAAAAGCACTTCTGCACAACTGGTGTGAAAATTTCATGGATGCATACATGTAGTTGTGAAGTATTAATCTTGATTTGAGAGTCTCTTCCTTTTGACAAGTTTTGTAGGTCTCTGAGAGGTTTCTAGTGGCCACTTGTGACCTTGAAGTTCAAACTAGGCACCTCTGCTCCAGTGAGAAAGACATATACTTAACATCAAAATGTATCTTGAAGCAAATGCTTAGCCTAGGAATTGGTTTTTATTCTAGATTTGGGGAAAGAAAATGTGAAAGTCAAACGCCCTTGCCCAATATAAGAAATCACAATCTTTTAATGTACTAAAAACCACTCAGTGATTTCTCAGTAGACCATAATATGTCATTTCCCCAGCCCAGTAGGCATAATACTTATTTATTTAGCACATTATGTATTATAGGCCAATAAACAGCATATTTAATGGTATGAAAAGCCTCCATTTTACTTTGGATTATCTCTGATTATATTTGGATTGATTGAGAAAAGTTTAATGTGAAATACTAAAGATAAAACCCTGAAACAGTTGAATCAGAAAATAATTGCTTTAAGATAATGATTTAACATTTCTCATTTAACATGCAGGTCAGGAACGTTTCACATCAATGACTCGACTATATTACAAGGAAGCATCAGCCTGTGTCCTCATGTTTGATGTCACCAATTTTAGCACATTCACCAATTGCCAGAAATGGAAACAAGATTTGGATAGCAAAGTGAAACTGCAAGATGGAAGTCCTGTCCCTTGTCTGCTATTGGCTAATAAGGTAAACAAATACTGACTTACTAGAACTTGTTAATTACTATAAGAGACTGTAGGTATGCACTATTACTTCCTCATAGAATCATATAAACTTTTGAAGAGATGGCATACAAATGGATGCATACATTTAGAAAGAGAGAGGTTGCCATGTTTTTCTGTGTATCACTATGGTGTGTGTGTGTTTGTTTTTACTGTCCAGAGATTTTAAGAGAGTATATGGATCTCTGGAATGGATGAGTTAGGCAAGGGATTCCATCAGAAAAGGATTTCAT
The DNA here is from genome assembly GCA_032468035.1 of Aparallactus werneri. Lineage (NCBI taxonomy): Eukaryota > Metazoa > Chordata > Lepidosauria > Squamata > Lamprophiidae > Aparallactus > Aparallactus werneri. The sequence continues at coordinate 173,712 of JANHFQ010002014.1, forward strand.
TAAAAAAAGCAGCCACCCTGTGGAGGATGCAGATGTGATGTGATGTTAGACCAAAGGCTAAAGGAGCAATGTAAAAAGTTTGGATGATTAAGCGACTCAGTATCAGTTCTTAGCATAGATACGTAAATTCTTGTGCAAAGCACTCCTGGGTCTGTAAAGCTGGATTGCTCGAAGACTTGGCATTCAGTTGCTACATGTATTGGGCAAGGATAGGGATACATGCTCTCAGTGGGATGCAGTTGCAGGGCAGGAAAGGTGGGATAGAAATTATCTTCTAAGATGCTTCGTGATGGGACAAGTGAACAGTAAGTTATGATTGCCAAGTTGGGAGTCCTGCTGAATCCTGCTCATTGTGTTGCATGGCAGCATTTTTTCTGGACTTTTGAACTTCATCTCAAATCTGGGCTTTGTTGGAAATTCAAGCATTTTGTGTGTTTGAGCATTCCTGAGTTGGAATTTAACTGAGCAAGGGTTAGTGAAATAGATGTTATAACTAAAAAAATAATTTTATGTACAGGAATACATTATAAGATTAGGCAAAGCTTAGCACCTACTAGCCACATGCTGTCATAATATTAAAAGCTATAAACCAACTGCTAAGGTAGTTGTTGTCAAACAAGTTCAAATGCTGTCTGAAAGAGGACTATTTTATGATTTGAAACATCAGAGTAAGTGCACACCAAAACTTAAAGGGCAAACTATTCCAGAAGAAAGGACTAAAGATGTAAAAATCAGTCTCCAGGTCCCAGATCTCTTTTTTTTAAAACAGTTTTCTTCCCTTATGTAGGTCAGGCAGATTCTACTTGAAGAGGTTGGCCCCAAGGTTAAAGGCGTAAGTGATAAAGGGGTGGATAAATGTTCACCCAGCATCCTGAATTGGCTTATCAACAGCCAGGTCAACTCACCATAGATGTCATTTTATTAAACTGGCTAATGCCAATTAGAAAGTGAGGTGCTGGGTTCTATTCCATTTAGCTTGGGCTAAGAGAAGGTATTATGCCTAATACCATAAGATAATGTCTGGGTGAAGATCTGAATGTTCATGTTATAACTCTACCAAATATACTGCATCTCAGTTTGAAATTTTAATTTGACACAGGCAGAAAAGCATACATTCTGTGAATTAAATCTTGAGCATTATATGTTAGAAAGAACTGGTAATGTAAGTGTTTTATGTTCAAAATCCTTAAATCAGAGATGGACACAGAAACATTCTGGCACTGTACAAATTTTAATTAAGTTTAATTTTCTTGTCAAATTAATATGATGCCATGGGGCAGACTGCTTTAAGCAAATGTTTGGCTATTTTTCAAAACTCAAACTTAATGAGAGTTGATTATCCAACTTCACTTAAAAAAACCAAAATACAATAGCTATTTATTGAATTATACCTAAAAGAAAAATGTTTTCAGGGTTACATTTTTTCTTTATTCAGTTGATGAAGTAATTTAGTAAGTTAATGGTATAGTTTAATATCACATTGTATACAGTACATGAAAGAACCACATTAGAGTGCTATTTTATATTCACAGAATATAAATTAAATCTCTCCACAGCACATTGATTTCAATTTTCTTGGTGCAATTTTCTCTCTCCTTGACAAATTAGAATAATTTCCCTTCTCTTCTGATCAGTAAAAAGAGGTAGATTTTCTTTAATTGCAGAATGGACATGAATACTTCACCACTTACCTTGCTAGTTTAAACTGCAGCAATGTTGAACTAAAGATGTGCTTTATAATTACATGTATTTAATTAAATGTAATTATATCTTGCAATTTAACAGTAGTGACAAAGAAAAATTTGTGCTCAATAATTGTTTTCACAATGAGTTTTACATTGCTGAATTCTTTTTCAGAGTGATCTTTATCCGTGGGCTATGACTAGAGAAGAAATTGACCAATTCAGCAAACAGAATGGCTTTACTGGTTGGACTGAGACATCTGTCAAGGAAAACAAAAATGTAAATGAGTCAATGAGGTAAGGAAAATGGAATGTGTGTTTCTCAAAAGAAGTTGGGCGTATTGTTCCTTTATGACTGTGTTAAGTAGTAGTATCGAGTAGTACTGCAGATATGTTTAACTTCTCCAAATAGGATGTATTGCAGCTAAGATTGGAATGAGAAATATCACAAAGATCAGGGTTAATTTATACTGAGATGACTGCCATTGCTACAACCCAGGGGTCTCCAACCTTGGCAACTTTAAGCTTGGTGGACTTCAACTGCCAGAACCAGCTTTGCTGGCTGGGGAATTCTGGGTGTTGAAGTCTGCCAGGCTTAAAGTTACCAAGGTTGGAGACCCCTGCTATAGCCTATGACTGGAGTGTAACATCTAATCTCTAACAGTAAGAGGCAATACATTGAAAAACAGCATAACACAAAAACAACAGTACATGCCTAGTCTTAATATTTATGCCCTTGTTTTGGATGATTTTTAACTCTCATTGGTGTTCAGCAATCCCAACATTAGTCAGTGAGTATCTCAGAGTTATAAATGTATCTGGGTGCTTGTTGACATGTAGTTCTGTTATTAAATATGTTATATAAACAGTGCAGCACAGATTTCCAAAATTAAACTTTTACTATTTACTCATCTGGAAGAGATCCAGAATAGAGAGGTTACAAAAATAAATGGAGAGTTACTCTTTCTTGAGATGCTGTCAAATGATTGCTGCACGTTTTGTGGGTAACTCAGTTTTCTCTCTTCCTAGGGTCCTTATTGAAAAAATGATGGTCACAACTTGGCCAGGTGATAAAGACTTGTCTGTTTCATGCCATGGGGACTATATCAATCTGAAAGATGAATCCACATCTAACTGGGGTTGCTGCTAATATTTGCTTCTTCACCTGACCAGAGATCTAAAGTGCCATTCAGACAAATCTATAAACTTTTTAAAGCAATCACAAATTCTCTCTTTGCACTGTTGAGAAAATCAGAAGAAAAAGCAATCCTTCATTCTACCAGGGACAATGGCAAATGCTGTCTTAGCTGCTTATGAACCATGATGTGCACTTTCCCTATTTCATTCAGCATTGCCTCATCAGCTTCCTCAAGGATGAAGGATCTTCTGCTGATTTTAGCTCCTGGCAGTTAAAAGAAGATCTCCACTCCTCTTGATCAAAAATACCATTGCAGGGGTATTGGGACCTTTCAAACATCAAAAAGCCTAGCCTAAGGAATCTTGTTGTGTTTGACAGCTTATCTGCTAAGTCTTCCTCTGCACACATTTAGCACAGACTTTTTTTCCACGAGTCTTTTGTGGAAAGAGGCTTTGGACTGCCTTGTGACGCAGCTGCTGAATCCTCTTACTGCAGCTTTTCTTGAAGTGCCATTTTTGGGCCATGAGAAGTCAGTTGCTACTTTTGTCTTTTTCACCAATAATGTCTAAACCTAGGAAAATTCTATGAACTCTGACCATTTTTGTCTCTGTTTTTATGTTAGACATGCAGTTGTTAAGCTCTTTCTTGAAGTTATTTTATTAGAGAGCCAGTGGTGAAGAGAGGCTAAAGCCATAGACTTCATTGCACTGAAACACCTTAACTAAGGCACCAGCCATATTTTTTTGTCTGTATAGCCTTTTCTCTTGCAGGATCTAATTTGTCTCTTTCAGATTCTGATGAATTACTTTTCTTTAGCCATCCAGCTAAGAAGGGTTAGATAGCCAACATGGCAGGCTGTTTGAAAAGCCACCTACTTGTTTAGTGATCTGAGGGACAAAACAAAATAAAGAGCATAGCAGGAAAAAAGCTAGAGTTAAAATATTTCCTGTGCTTTTTATTTTTTTTAAAAGTGGCAGGAATTTACCCAATTTTCCTGAGATTATTAGCTGGCAGCCTTCTGTTTTTGGTGAACATATGAAGTTAAAGCTACTTAGGTTTTTATAAATTGGTCAGTTCATAATTTGGAGAGGCTGACATTGCAAAATTATCATAAATACTGAAGGATTTGAATTTTTAATATTCATTTTTAAAATGGTCAGGGAAGTGCAATGCTTAAGAGTAAAATATTCTGTGGAGGAAAAAGATCAGAAGTTATTGGGAGAACTGATTGCAAATAGATCTCTTGTTGTCTGTAACGTTTCCATCTTGGCCTGAAAAGCCCTAAAAGAGGTGCTTCACAAAGGTTGAACCAATCATCCTTCCAGAAAACTCCCAATGACTGTTTCAAGGGCTTTCCCATACTCCCTTTATGTGTGCATTTATGTAGGCATTTTATTTGCGGTCAGTCTGAGCAAAGTTATGCACTAACAAATTGGGAAAGCTCTTGTACTTAAGAGTGGAATGCATTGCAGAATTTCCTTTCCAGGAAATTCAGTTCTTTTAAATGGTCTAAGGCTCTAAACTGTGTAGTGGGTGGGTTCCATGTCAGCTTCTCCATGTATAAGTATGTGTATTTTCTAGAGATTATATCAATTCCAGGGGCCTTTCTTAATGACAATCTCTTTACCTCTATCTTTTAAAAGCAATTTTGTACTGTATCAAAAACATGCTCTAGCGATCAGCAAATCAAACTAAACCACTTTTGAGCGTGGCTGAGTAGGGGAACTATGTTCCCAGAATTTGCTTATTTTGGGGAGTACAGTATTCAAGCATTACTTGGCCCTGTTTTAAACAAGGAAGGGCAAAAGAGCATAATATTCTTCCTATAGTATACAAATAATACAGATGTTCTGCCTATTTGAGTTAACAAATATTAGGAAAAGAAATTCAGCAAACAAGCCATTGGAGAGAATCCTTATGAGACGATCATACTGTTTGTCTGAAGGACAGAAGTAGTTCTTGTACCATTTTGGGGAAACAATATATGATGCAGAACTGAATGTCTATCCAAAAGGAATTGCTGTTAACTACTTGGTCTGAAGATGCTCTAGCAGGTTGCACATGGTTTTTTTTTTCAAATAGCATTTCTGGCACAGCATCATTTCCTTTTGATGACAGTAAAACACAGGAATTTAATGGATTACATCTTATGAATTAAACTCAGTGCAGCTACTTTGACTGACCACAATGGGGAACTTTGTGGGAATGATATAAGATTGTTTGATGCTGTGTTACATTGAGAACATGTATAGAGTTTTATGTCTGGACTTTTGCACTGTGCTTTTTTTAATCACATGATTTTTCAGTTTGCCCTTTTAGACAATAAATAAGAATTTTAAAAATAAAACAAAAATCTCAGATTGTTGTTTGCACCTGTTTATTGCCTCATATATGTTATTTGAAAGCCTCAGTGATTTGGGAAACAGCAAACTTGCCTTGAACAATCATGAAAGGATCATCAGGAATGCAGGAAGCTCTTTTGCTGGTTGCAGATAAAGAGGAAAGCCTTCAAGAGGGATGAACTTCAATGCTAATAGCTTTTTTAATTTCTCTAAAGGAAAAATTAAGTTCTGCATCAATGGGTAAAACTAAGTGCACAAAAAGGCTTTTGAGTTGATAATGAAATCATTTTGTTCTTATACATTCATTGTGCCTTCTGTAGATTTATCCTCTACCTTTCAAGATTGTTTATACTGTAAGCACTTTCTGTACATCTGACACTGCAGAATTAAAAGAAAGTGAAAGAAAACATTATATACTAACTATCCCATGCCTTCCCCTAAAAATGAAAATTTTATTTCCCTAGATAATATTTTATCTATGGATAGATTCCATTGCCCATTAGTAAGACACAGTTTCTTTTTATATAAGAGGTTACTTTTTATATAATGTGGAGGCTACAAGCTTCTAAGCTGGTATTGCAGTTGATTTGAGAGTGAGGAACAGTATCCGTTACAAAATCGGTTTTAGAATAACACTCATACTTCCACAGTTGATGAATATTTGGAGATATCCAAATGTTATTTGCTCATTTTTCCTGATTCATCAACATGATGTTGCATGGAAAATAAATTTAGATGTAGTAAAATTATTATCTAATCATTGTTTACTCATTCCTTCTTAATCTACAAAATATGTAGCACCCACTTGTGGAGACAGATAGACCAGTGGTTTATATACATGCTGTACAAAACATGTACATGGCTATTCTACATGTAACCTCAGAGAAAAATTGAGAAACTATCTTGCAGTAATTACTATAATCAACTACTTAGTTTTACAAGAATACAAGGTTCTCTGTGTATGTTAAATAAAATTCTGCCCATACCTTAATGGCTCATAAAGAATTAAAATATCCATAAAACATTAAATGTATGACAATTATAAAATATAAAACTAAAAGGCTAGCATTAGTTTGGGTTTTATTTATTCAGCCATTTATTACAGATACTTTTAAGTTGTTTCAATTACCAAGACTCCAAATCGACAGATGGCCCCACAATTACTTTTGTTCTTACATTCTGGACCAACTATCCTGTATATTTCTAATATATTCAACATGAAAAGCTTCCTTGAAGCTGAACACGATTCCCAATTTCTTGGACACGTGTGCAGCTCCATTTACCTTTGCTTTCTTCCAGGATGCTTTTCAAATTTCAAGTCTAGTCTACAGCCCTTGTATTCTCTGGTAGTCTTCCATCCAGTTACTCACCAAGCCTGTAATTTATCTTCCAATTCAGTCCATCTATTCTAAGATGTGGGGGGAAATAAGAGGGAGATTTATATATATTACCTTGCCTCTTGCATAAGAAGGAATACAAAAACTCAAGGTATGAAATAAGAACTAATTCGTGAAATTAGATTCTAGAATGGCTGTTTCTGTATAAAATGTTCTGCCTGACTGGAATTGACCATTACTTGCAAGCTCATTAATACAATTAAACAATCGAAAGGCCTCTAAGCAGGTAGAGGAATTTCATTACAGTGTCATTCTGAATCCTTTCTTTGAAAAAACATGTAAGAAAGATTGTGCTGTTAGTTTTAACAGTTAGGGAGAAAATAGGAAGAATGGCAGGTGTAAAATGAATATAGTAAACATGTATCACCCAACTATGCATAATTAGGCTCGGTTCCTACACATACTTATGTGGTTTACATCTGGGTAGATATGGATGAGCTTTTTTATTAGTCTCCAACTACTCCATATTCATGCAAATGTCATTCAGTATTTTAATGAAGCTTTCTTAAAAGGCCAACAAATAATACAAATGTTAGACACATTTAATGTGCATTTTATGAATGTTCGTTTTGGGGAAGCACTATTATAATTCCTTTGTCATTAGAGGTTACAAACCAAATCTTTAAGTGGAATGTTGGAAACATTTTTTTCAAATAATTGTATTAAATATTGCAGTTGAAAAGAACAAAAACTACACTAACTGAAAAATTATAAAAAGAAAAGAAAAAAATGTGAAAAAGAAAAAAAGTAACCTCCCCATTCATCCCAACAAGCACGCACAATTTAAATAAATGTATTGCCAACGCTTAAATTACAGCATATTCTCCACCTCGTAACTCATCTCTTAACTAAAAAAAATACCTAATCCTTTTCATTTATTCCTTAGCCAAAGTTCAATAAGTGTTGTCAGATATAACTAATCTATCTTAACCTTGATCAAATATGCCAATCTTGTATTCTTTTCCTATACTGTTAATTATGTTAATTCTAAACCCATTAAAAAGAGTCCTCCAACTTGATTTTTGTCATCTGTTTTTATACTTCCCAAAAATTATTTCAGGATCTTAGCAAGATTTCTTCGTACATCTAATAAAAAGAATTCTTCATATTCTTTAACAGATCTTTTTGTACATCCAGTAAAAAAAATCCATCTCTTTTTTGGTTTGATAGTTGTGTATCTCTTTTAGACACTGAAGCATCATCCAGTTTCACTTGGAAGTCCAGTACATCCTTTTCTGCATCCTTCTCATTACTTGCCACATTTATATCCACATTCAAGTTAATTTCAAACATATCTAGAGGATCTTGTTCTCCTTCCATTGCAGTTTTAACTGTCCATGTATCTATTGTTTCCCAGGCTATTTGTCATAAATGTTCATAGTTTTTTCATAGTTTCCTATGAAAAAGATCATTGTTAGAATAGTTCTTTCCATTCTTTTATTATCCTCTAGTTCCCTCTGGTGTCCACCATTTAAAATCTCATTATCTTATTTTGACTGTTGAGAGGGTAAACAATGACATTTTCTCATGGGAAGAATTCCTCCAAAAGTTTAAAATTATAATTCCAGGACCATTTGAACCCTTAATCTATTGTTAAACTTTCTAAAATCCATATTCTAAGCACCCTTTTCCTGTTTAATCCAGAAAATATTTTTCAAAAATCGTATTTATTTTTTTTCTCTAAGGAGAAGACAACTCACCTAGGGAATGAAGATTAACTTGTTATTCCAAATGGTCTTTATCCTTCTAAAGCAGGGGTGTCAAATTCAAGGCCCAGGAGCTGGAACCAACCTGCAGGGTGCTTAGATATGGCCCGCGGGGTTGCCCAGGAAACAGCAAAGGACCGACTTGCAGTACCTCTGCCAGTGAAAACGGAGTTCGTGAGGGCTGCGCATGGCCCTCCCAAGCTCTGTTTTCACTGGCAGAGGGTTGCAGGAGGCCATCCCAGCTAAAAATGGAGTTTGGGAGCCCGCTTTCGCTGGCAGAGCGTTCAGGCCACCATAGGCGGCACCTGACATGAGTGACATCATGCTGGCCATGCCCCCAGCCACACCCCCAGCCCCCCTGAGGTCAAATACAACCCTGATACAGCCCTCAATCAAATCAATGTGACCCCTGTTCTAAAGCAACAACAAAACACAAATCCAAAGCAATTAAGTACTGAATCTCAGTCAAATGTAATGACTTTTAAAACTGCACTGATGACTGTGAGCAAAGGTGGTTCCTCCCTCAACTCCCAGCCACTTAATCCATAAGCAAACTGTGAAACAGAATTTCCTGTGGTTTACTCATAAGGAGCAGCTGTGCAAAGTCATGTGGACTCAAGACTCCCTTTACTCAAAGGAGATATCGGTAGATTTCTTTTCTATCTACAAAAAAGGAAAAAAACAGACCCAGGAAACTACAGACCAATAGGCTTAATATCAATATCCAGGAAGATACTGGAAAAGATAGTAATAAAAAAAGATTTGCCAACATCTAGAAACAAGTAAAGTAATAACTAGCAGTCAGCACAGGTTTGTTAAAACAGACCATGCCAAACCAACCTTATTTCATTCTTCAACATAGTGACTAAATTTGGAAACCAGCAAAATACTGTGGACATAATATACATAGACTCCAGCAAGGCATTCAACAAAGTAGATAACAACCTACTTCTTGGTAAGCTAGAAAAAAGTGGGATAGATAGCATCACCACCAGATGGATTCACAACTGGCTAACAAACCATACTCAACTAGTAGTCCTTAATAGGTCTAAGTCTAAAACATACGATGAACAGTTGCAGAACACTTCCAGCTAGTCTAGTGAAGAGGGGAGACATGATAGCAGTCTTCCAATATTTGAGGGGCTGCCACAGAGAGGAGGGGCTCAACTTGTTTTCCAAAGCACCTGAAGGCCAGACAAAGACTAATGGATGGAAACTGATCAAGGAGAGATTTAACCTGGAAATAAGGAGAAATTTTCTGACTGTGAGAGCAATCAACCGACAGAACAGCTTGCCTTCAGAAGTTATGGATGTTTCATCACTGGAAACTTTCAAGAAGAGGCTGGACTGCCATCTGTCAGAAATGGCATAGGGGTCTCCTGCTTAGGTGGGTGGGGGGTTGGAATGGATGACCTACAAGGTTCCTTCCAGCTCTGTTAGTCTGATTTGCAATAATGGCAAATATCTGTAGCTTGAGTGTAGGATGAGGGTGAAGGTTCGTTCTCCGAGCTTATGGGTTGGTTTCCAAATGTTTCGTTACCAGGCTGGGTAAATATCCCTAGTATCAGTAGTCCAGATCCTGCATCCAGCTGCTGACTCTGTCGTAATGCCACTGTTACAAAAATGGGATGTTTAGCTTACCATGCTTTTCAGCATAAATCCAGCATGTTGGGAAAAAATTCACTAAAATCTCTAGAGCAGAACTTTTTCTTAATGTGAGATTTTGCATTCCATTGCTTGGAAATCATACCTTAGATTTGTAATTCATCTTAGCACTAAATGGGAAGAATAAAGGGGACAATGTATTGAAATGGTAATCTACCTAATTTGTATGACATATTCTACTGTGCAGTCTTAGCAATTAGTCCAGAAATTATTCTTTTTGGCAGGAGAGATTATTAGGCTTTGGAGAAGTTGGATTTAAAAGCACAATGTGTTTTTTCAATACTGCACAAAACAAGGCTGCCCACCTGAAAAGCTCTTTTTTTCTAAAATAAATGTCAGCAGATCAGAAAAAAGAAAAATAAAAGACAATTTCCTTCACATAGGCATATTTTGCACTTTGTAGCACAAGGTGGCTACAATGAAATATACAGTGGAATCTTGGTTCGCAACTAGCAATCTGTTGCCGGATTTGGGTCGCGAACCAATTTGGTCATGATCTGAAGCAACACTGTCTGCGCATAATTCTGCACATGCACGGAAGGGGAAATTGGCGCAGAAAGGAATTGTTCACCACCCGATTTTTGAGTCGTGAACCGACTCAGTCGGTTGGACTGATTCAGTTGGAACCTGAATCAGTCGCAAATAGAAGTGTTCGTGAACCGAGGTTCCACTGTAGTGCAGAAAAAATTTGGATGCCTTAAATATAAGGTTTTTTCTTTTGTCCACATCCCATCATCACTGGGGCAAAATTCCTACAAAGAAATAGAAAGGTGCAACTCAGAATTCTAAGCTTCATTTTTTCCTTTCACTGTTCTCTTAGCTCAGGGGTGTCAAACGTGCGTCGTCATGGTGGCGTCACATGACCTATTGGGACTTTATAGATAGATATTTATAGATAGATATTTATAAAAAATAATAAAGGTGGGATAAATAAAAATAAATAAATAAAAACTACTCTCTATTGCAGTGTTTTTCAACCAGTGTTCCGTGGCACACTAGTGTGCCGCGAGAGGTTGCCTGGTGTGCCGTGGGAAAAATTG
>JANHFQ010002014.1:259667-271065 GCA_032468035.1 Aparallactus werneri
CCGGAAAGATCTGAAGACTTTGCTTTTTTCACTTGCTGACCTGGATTGCGGGAGGGTTTTTTAAAATTTAAATTGTTTTTATCAGGGGTGTATTAGTTTAATTTATTTTTAATAGTTATTTATTGTTACGCTTTTTAATTTTTCCCCTGTGAATCGCCCTGAGTCGTATGAAAAGGCGCGGTATATAAATTTTGCTATAATAATAATAACAACAACAACGGCCACAGAATCACCAATTGAGTTTGTTTCATGTTGCCAAGTGGTGGGTGGTTGTGTGGTATTTGGTGCAGTTGTGGGCAGAGAAAAACAGATGCAAGGGCAGTGTGGAATCATGGAACCTTGATTTCTCCAGTCCTAAGCTAGGCATAATATGATTGTTATTCAGTTATGAATGATAAAGCTGAGGCTTTAAGTTACATCATGGGGGGGGGTGTAAGGAGTAGCTGCCCTGTGTGTTCCCTGAAAAACGTGGGGAACAATTCATTTGTTGGATGGCAGGGTGTTGGATGGCAGGGTGTTGGATGGCAGGGGAGCTGCTGTGTGGGTTACATTGCTATTAGAAACTGCCTCAACTTAAGGAAATTCAATTCTGATATGTATTATTTTTAATTTTCACCATTCTCATAGGGAAAGTGAAGCATGATAAACAGTTAAGACTACTCATCTTGCCATCCTCAGCTTGGACCCAAGTGGGCAACAAACAGATCTTCACTGCTGGATATAACATGGCTACTGATGTTTTGCCATTCAGTTACAAAAGAAAACTCAGGACTCTGAACTCCTGTTCTCAAACCCCCTAAGGAGCATGCTGTGGGGCTGAGGCGACTCTGGGATGATGAGGTGCATGGGTGGCCTGGTTCAGAGGGCCTGGCTCAGCATGGTGTTCCAGAATCGCAGAGTCCAGCTTTTGCTGATCAACTCCTTGACTTTTGGCCTGGAGGTCTGTCTTGCTGCAGGTGTCACGTATGTGCCACCCCTCTTGTTGGAAGTAGGAGTGGAAGAGAAGTTTATGACAATGGTTCTGGGTAGGTGGCTTCTTTTCTTCTTTGCTGGGCGACTGTCCATGCTAGATTTGATAGACTTTTGAGTTCAGTGTGGATATGTAGGTGTGCGTGTTTATCTGTCCATCAATCAAGGCCTTAGGGCTGCAGGTTGCCAACTGAACAATATTCAGGCTGCAATAATAGTGTTGTGCATGTGAGTATGTAAAGTGAAGTGGCATATTATGGATTAGGATGTAAGAAGAAAATATAACATACTTTTATATTAAACAATATGATACTAGCTGTAATCTAATCCAGGTATGGGCAACCTAAAGCCTGCAAACCATGTGTGTCCCTACATTGTCCTTACGTTTGCATTACCAAATATTGGCAGCATAGTTTCTCATTGGATTTGGCTGCAAATCAAACCTTGTGTGTGTGTGTTTTTAAAAAAGGTCTAGGGGATGCGAAGCTCTGCATTTTAAAAGATGTTTCAAGATTATTCTCCCTGTCACATAGGATGACTCTCCTACTTTTGTATCATGGCTTTCCTTACCTTTGAATGTGACTTCTCTTGCTAACTTGTTTACCCTTGTCCTAATCTGTTGAAGTCACATGGGTGCATACATATACTCCATTTTGGAAAATGGGTGAGGGGATGCTCAAAGACCCTCTAGCAGTTGTTCATATCTCCTTTGAAAGTCTGGTTTTCCTCTTAGGTTTTGGAGATCTCGAGATAGATTATCTGATGTTGTAATTTTTGTTTTGTGAGCATTTGTTTCCAACTACTGGCCTATATAATTCCCTCACCTCAAATAATGATTTCTCTCTCCTTCTTCTTTTCCAGGAATTGGACCAGTTCTGGGTCTAGTGTTTGTACCACTGCTTGGCTCTGCCAGTGACCATTGGCGTAGTAGCTATGGTCGACGAAGGCCTTTCATCTGGGTCCTATGCTTAGGTGTTTTCCTGAGCCTTCTCATCATTCCACATACTCACCGTCTGGCCAGACTTGTTGCCTTGGACGCCCGTGCACTGGAGCTGGCTTTCCTTATCCTGGGGGTTGGCCTTCTTGACTTCTGCGGCCAGGTCTGCTTCACCCCCTTGGAAGCTCTTCTATCGGACCTGTTCCAAGAGCCTGACAGTTGCCGAAAGGCCTTCTCTGTTTACTCTTTCATGGTTAGCCTGGGAGGCTGTGTTGGATACTTGCTCCCAGCTATTGACTGGGACAGTAGCTTCCTTGGTCCTTATTTGGGGGGTCAGGAGGAATGCCTGTTCAGCCTCCTCACCATCATCTTCCTTGGCTGTGTCTTAGCAACTGTCTTTGTGACAGAGGAGGTGTCGGCTCAAGGAGAGCTCAGTTCAGGCCCTACAGGAAAGTCTTCTTCCAAATCCCCATCATTTGCCTGCTGTTCGTTTTGGCTTCCAAAGAACTTTTTGAGGACCAGGCATCTCATTCAGGCCTTTAGGAATCTTTGTGGCTTGGCCCCACGCCTGCATGGAGTGTGCTGTCGTATTCCCAAGGTAATTCAAAAGCTTTTTGTGGCGGAATTCTGCAGCTGGATGGCCCTCATGACATTCATGTTGTTCTACACAGACTTTGTTGGGGAAGGATTGTACCAAGGCATCCCCAGGGCTGAACCTGGGACACAGGCCAGGAGAAACTATGATGAAGGTATGAAGTGTGCAAGAGTCCTTTTGCTTATGCCCTTGAAGCAGATTTCAGAACGGAAAGTTTTTAAAATTATGTAATCAGAAAATCCATTTTTATTAAAAATGTTCGATAATTGATGCAATTCAGAGCAGACTTATATACATCTGCCTTTGCCATTTGTTATAATTTTTTCCTTTTCCTTGAACTTGGATTTCTTTGAGGACAAACTCATTACTATTCATGTACATAACATTAACCTATATTTTATTCTTTTTATGGAAATATATCCCCTCATTGCTAAAGTAGTTAATATCTTGAGTTTTTTGATTCATTGATTAATGTATGATGGTCTGTGAGCGAGCTTCTTTTTGTTAATTAAATTTGTAAAATATTATTTTATATATTTGTCCTGCACTAAATCAAATGTGCAGATCCCTCTCTTGTTGCAAAAGGATAAAATCTGTATTTGACCTGTTCTCTCATCTCTGCCTTAACATGAAAAACTACCCAGACGGTAGCTTTTTTTTAATGTCTCCTCTTAAAGCCATTTGATCTCTGGCTTGCCTTTTGTTTCAATATAGCATATTGTTCCAAGGTCTGAGTGACCCAGTTTCAGTTTAACTAATATTTAACATTGATTAATGAAGTGTACACAATGCTGTTCAGTAATTACCTCATCTTGGATCTTTGACCCATGTATAATTATCTTTTAGAGATGCATGAAGAAAAGTTCACAGGGAACTGAAATATGGCACTGATTTAAATATCAGTTTCAATATAAATGAAACGTGAGCAATATTGGTCATTTGCAGGTACAAGTTAACATCTTGGCCACAGTTAACTGCTCAAATTAACAGCTGGGCAAAGTTCTGAAAATGTTTAAGGCTAAGCTATATTTGAGGGTTATGTTATTCTGTGCAAGACAGATTTTTCAGGACAGATTTTACTTCTGACATACCAAATATTAACACATTTAATACTTTCCTCTAATTCATTTTTTAATTTCATGAACAGGTAGATCATTGTTGTCCAAATGACTAACGATAGTTGGCTTTATAAAATTTGAGGGTTTTTTGTAGCTAACTTATCCATCTTTTTTATTTTACTATATATATATATATTTTTTCAGGAATTCGGATGGGTAGCCTGGGCCTCTTTCTCCAGTGCATCATCTCCATTTTCTTCTCAACAATCATGGATCGGATGGTGAAACACTTTGGGACACGAATGGTCTACTTAGCCAGCGTAGCTTTATTTCCATTGACAGCCTTCATCATGTGCTTCTCTCAAAGTGTTGTCATTGTCACTGTTTCTGCTGCCTTGACTGGCTTCCCTTTCTCAGTGCTTCAGATCCTTCCATACACACTTGCATCACTTTATCATCATGAAAAACAGGTAGGAGAAGCATCCTGAAATGACTCAAAGCATGCAACAAATAGATATAATTTTAATATGAAGTTTGGCACATGTACATTTTCCCCATAGTTATCTTGTATGAAAGCAGAAACTAGCACATAAGAATGGTTCCAGAGAAGGCTCTTAGATAATTGTTCTGATGAATTCATAAGTCATCTTCTAGATGTGATTCTCCTATCATTCTGTTAATGAAATGGTGGAATGGTTGTATAATAATTTGGTTATTAATATTTCTAGCCATCCAGCTGAAGGCAGCCAAAGATTAAATTTGCTTAGTGTATTAAAGATTCAGTCAGCAATACCTCACTTGATTGCTGCTTTATTGATTCTTGCCCATTGTTATATGAAGCTAATGACTATATAAAGGACTGTAGTATCTTGACTTGATCTCCTGTTTCCCCCATTTATAAACATTTTAATAAGCAATGGATTTTTGTAGACTTGGTTTCCTAGCTATGAATCTTAAAACCTATGTTGCGGAGCAAAACAACTAGGAAAGAGTGGATAATTTCAACTAATCTAAAAGAAAATTACCATCAGAAATTCTGATAGTACAAACTCCTGTATTTTCTAGAGGTTCTGTAGTTTAGAATTCCAGTAACAACTTTTTTGGATATGTAATTGTCAGTACCATAATCAATGTCTGGGACACGTGATGCAAATTCCCAAGTCATAATGGCTTCACCACCACTAGCCTTGACCAAGTAGTCATACAGGATAAGTTCATGCTAGTCACTGCATTTATGTATTGGGTAGGATTCCTGGATTTCTTTGACCAGGGTTTGTATGGCCTAGAGATCTACAAATGGTTTTTTTAAAGCAATAAGACAATTATATGGGGGTAACAAACAGGCATGTTAAGCTAATCCTTATTTAGAGCGTTTACTCAAATCTTCAGAAAACTGACAGTATGGCTGTTCTGATCAAACCCTTCAACAAATACATAACTTCTGTTGTTGAAATATTATTCAAAACTGTCACTATGTTATTTGTCTTTGCCAGTTTTGCATCCCAATCAGGATATGTCCAAAGCAGCTGTTCCCCGTTATCTAACTGCACAACTACCGAATGGCTACTGTATCTTCTTTGTAGACCTTTGTAGGGTGATACAGTCCTACCTAAGCCTCCTCTTTTTTTCTTTGCTTTTTGTCAGTCCTTTATGTCTGCTTCCTCTACCTTTTTGCTTCTTTCTTCTGAAGTGATTTCTTCATAACAGCTGCCATTCCAGTGTTGTGAGAGCCAGCAAGACTAACTCTGTCTGAAGCTTCCAGTGCACAAGCCGTGTAAGTCGGTTGCATTTCATGCATGCCCTTGAACCGTACTGTCCTTATAGGACTATCATCTTTCTGGAATCAATTCATGACTGTTCTGTGTTGGATAAAGCACTTTGACCAGGTTGACATTACATAAACTTAAATGGTAAATAAACTTAAACATATAAACTTAAGTGGCAACTAAATAGTAAATAATACCAAGCTGCTTTGAGCTCTTTTTTTAATAAATCCTCAATTCATGTGAAATAGCCTGAACAACATTTTTAATTTCTAGAAAACAGCTATCTTTGTTTCTTCTGTTGATCTCTATTTGAAAGCTTTCATCCTCACTTTTCTCTGCTCCAGCTAATTGTATATATCATATCATATTCTGTGGTTTTTATGTCTTTCCTGAATTGTCTTCTAACATCTTATCATCTTTTATTTTCTTGTGCTTTCAGATATTTTTGCCTAAGTATAAAAGTAAAGAGAATGCAGCTCAATCAGAAAAGAAGCTGGGTTTCCTCAAAAACCACCTCTCTACTCAGAAGCTGACCTACCAGAATGGACACGGTGGTAGCCTGTACTCTCCCCCTGTTGCTGGTTCTTCTCTCTGTGTCAGCTCACCATGTGAAGTCTCACTTATGATGATGGTGGGAGATTCAGACACTGCAGCAGCAAGCCGAGGCATCTGTTCAGATCTGGCCATCTTGGACAGTGCTTTTCTTCTTTCCCAAGTTATCCCGTCCCTTCTTATGGGTTCGCTGGTTCAGTTCACACAGTCAGTCACCACTTATATGGCATCTGCTACCGGCTTTGGATTGGTAGCCATTTACTTTGCAACCAAAGTTATTTTTGACAAAAGTGATATGGCCAAGTATTCAGTGTAGAAGGAGAAAAGTAGAGGGGAATTAATGTGTATTAAAGACATACTAGAGAAGAGTCAGGAATGCAAATATAGCTTCTTCTTGCTTCTCTGTTCATTCAATGAGATGTATTTGACTGAAGGAAAATAACTGGGTTGATCTCAGGGTGACAAAAAGTGTAGTATTGGGCTGCCTCTTTTTACCCAATGCCTTCAGTAAAAATCTGTGCCCAATCCTTCGGATCAGGCTCACAAGAGCCATTCCTTAAGTTGTGCAAATGGAAGATGACATAGTGCAGAAGGGACCAAAGATAGCTTAGAAAAGCAATGAACCTCGCTTCTTAGTTACTGTCTGTATTGAAATGTTGTTGGTCAGCTTTTGTATTGAGTTACAAGTCCTCACAACTTGCTGTGAGCCAGAAATCATATGGAAGAATGTGATATGGTATGTTAATGTTTTTGAAAATACATCAGAATAATACACTCCCTTCATTTTTCTGGATATGTTGCAGGACAAAATCTAGGTAGTATAAATAATCTGAGTAGAGCTACATAGAAGGGAGCTTGTTTAAGAGAAGATGCTGTGGTTACACTGGCAGCAACTCTACCACTGCATGAAGGAAATGAAACCTTAGTTGTCAGCTGATCCTTTCCCCCACATCTGCCCAAAACAGAGCTTGCAGTTAGTGTAAATAGAAAGACTTGCATAAATGGAAGCTGAAGAACACGCCTCTCTGGAGAATTGCCTTTAAGTGACTGACTGGCCCAAACAAGCTACAGTGCCTTCTACTGTGTGCAGTCCTAAAAAGAAGGCTTAGAGTAAAAACATTTGGGTGTAGGCTGCTATTTCTGCTAAGGAGATGTGTGGTCATATAAATTTCTGGGGAAGGACTGCACAGAAAAGGAACTATGTTCCTACGTACCACAAGGCATGTGCCAAACTGAGTTTTCCACTGTATAATCCATTCTTTCTGCCACCCAGATAGAGTGTAGGCATTTCTTGGGCTAGAAAAGCATTGTAAGCCAAACTGCCCTTTTTAAAGCGCTCCTACACAAACATACACACCACACCCCAACTATTTCTAATAAGACATTAAGCTGGCATTGATTCAGTCAGAGGCAGGCAGGACAATTTTTCCTGGCCAGGACTAACACATATCGAGTACAAGCGTTCAGGATGTACTGTATAGAACAATGTGACCAGAAGGTCAAGATCAACTCTCTTTCTCCAAGGTAGGATCCTCTTTCTATGGGTTGCACCAATTAACATTGAAAAGACTGTATTTGTAAATTAGAACAATTGGTAGATTAGATCTGACAATAGTATTAAGTAAATAGGGATTGCTGGAAGCCTTAGGATTCTAGAATCTGGGATGGGAAAGAGGACTGTCTTCTATATTCTAAAAAAAAAATAGTGTCACTAAAGCTGCCATTTGTATTTCAAGAGAAGCTTCCATTGATGGTCTTTTCTTGGAATGTAGATAACCACTATGATAAGATGATCTTTTGGGGCTGAGAGAGTATAAGAAAGATGGATATTGTATCTATTTGATACAAACATCAGTTAGTCATTTCTAACCTGACCCATTTTGCGTTTTGAACTAGGAGATAATTGTTGAGAAAAGTATTTGGTCCTTAAGCCTATGCCCATGGGTTAGCTTTAGTGTGTGTGCTGCAGTCTTGCAAATTATCACAATGTTAACCAGCCTGCAGTATGTCACAAGAACCCATTAAGAAACTGCTAGATGAGTTTGAGCTGAAGACCCCTGTAGGAAAAATATTTTTGCTCAAGTGGATGAATCATGCTATCATTAAATACCTTAGGCAATTTTAACTAGTCCAAATTCTTAGCTTAAAGAAACCAGTCCGTTAAATCCTGTGAAAGATGACATTTATCCCCAAAGTCTCCTGCTACAGACTCATGCAATTTAATCTCCTGAGTGGAAGGAGTAAAGTTTTAAAACAAAAATAAGGGCAAAATATCAGAACTGGAATAGGGGAAGTTGTAAACTAATGCAGAAAAGGCAAAAAAGAAAATTGAATACATTGCAATTACTTTGGCTTTCCCCAGTCTGATGTTCTTCACATGTGTTGGATTATAACTTGGCATTCCCATCCAGCAAGATTACAGGTGATGGGAGCTACAGTCCTAACATGTTTTCTAATGATGCCAGAAGTAGAGGGCTGTTGAAAAAACACATTTGATATTAGAACCTAACATGGTTTTGTGCTTTAAATGCTAGCACACATTGTAATAGTCACCAGTGCCATCTCTGTGATCAGACAATAAGCATTCGCATATTATACGATGGTCCTTCCATAATGTTTACTCACAAATTAGCAAATAGATGTGCGCTTCAGTTTATGAGTCCATGAAGCAAATGGGATTATTTTCCAGCAAGAACATGCAAACTACAGCCTTCTAAAAGGAGACACTTCAGTCGTTCTTATCCTGACATCTTTCAGATGTTTTGCAATCGCAGAAATTCTAAGCAATTTCATCCTGTCTAAATAATAGTAAAAAAAACCCCTCATTCATAGATAGAAAAGTTCAGTATCCCGACTCTGATTTGAGTAGACTCAAATAGACTTTTTTTTTTCAGAGCAGTGAATCTAGTGATTGGTATTAAAGATTATGCCCTTTTTCACTGAAAATTTTTCTTCCTTGTAAAGTTACCCAAGTGCCCATATCTCGTGGTAGGAATAACCTTGGTTTATTAGTTTTCTTGCAAGGGGTTCTTTAATTCTTCATAGCACTACTGGACCAATTGAGAGTAATAAGTAAAAAGGGAGTAATAAATTCCCATTAGCATTTTGCTTGTTCACTACTATGGATCATTTGATAACTACAATTTTGTTTTATTGTTGCGAATCAGAACTGGAATAAAAAAATGAAAAGAGAGTCACCTTAGCAAAACAATGAATTTGACAATTTTGAATTCAGGAGAAAAAAAATAAAAGAGAAAAAGGCTTATGTGGAAATAATCCAGTTTCTGTTTTTTCCAAGAAAAATGGTTCCAGAGAATTGTAGTCACCTTCAAATCAATTATACCAGTCTTTATACTATGAGAGCCCTCACTGTTGTCCTAGATCCTCTGTGCCAAAAGTAAGGGAGCATTAGTTGTTCCTAGGATCTTCTTAGACCCTAGATCTAGAAAACTCAGAAATCTGACCATTCCCCAATGATTTATTTCTTCTTCCCCATACTATGTAGCAAAAGATCACAACTGCCTTTTATCAGCAAATTTCTACTTCAAAATATATCAATTTTAGAGTCAATCATGCTATTATTGGGGATGACGTTGTCTTTAAGTCAGTTGAGTTTTTGCCTTTGCTATACACTCTTCAGTCTTTCCCACTCAGGCTAGATTCACATAAAGGCTTAGCTTGATATGTCAAGATTGGGAGAGAGAGATAATATAAAAGTACAACACAATTAGAGGGGCCTAGCTTGACATATGAACTAGCTGAGTGGTTGAAAAGGTATTGGCAGAGATGCCTACACCAAAAGCTTGACAAATCATCCAATTCATCTTTTCATTCCAATCCCTAAAAATATAAATTAGGTTCATTAATTCCATTTAATCATTGGTGGTTTGACCATAATTTATTGGATAAGCCAAAAGTAGCTGTGTTCATAGAAACAATACCCATATACTCTGAGTTAACAATTTCCATTACTAAGTTAATAAAACATACCAAATCAAAATCTAAGTAACCACATTATAGTTTAGACTTCAGCATTTTTCTTTTGCATTTTGAACAAATTATCCAGGGATATGAAGTAGTGGAATGGGCTGGATAAACAGTTGTGGGATTTGTAACAAATTGTGACTATCTTGGCTTTCTTATGATTACCGGTAAATTTGTTCCATTGCATTATGTGGCTACAAAGCTGTGTCCAGTTGGAATTATGAAACATAAATCTGATAAGATTGGTCTTGCTTATATGTGGAGGGTTAATATAGAATGAAAAGATAGATTCATGAGCAATATCCAAAATTCATATATATATATACAGGAAGTCACCAACCTGGTTTAAATCAGTATGATTATTAGAAGCATTCTTTTTATACTTGAGATATGCTAACAAAGAATCCACTGGGTAATGGATTCACACACTTCCTTTATTGTTATGTGCCCATTATTGTTTGGTCCCTATCATATGCATATCATTCACAAACTTTCTTTGGTTGTGTTGAAACTTTGTTAGGGTGTGACTGTGGGGGCGGCAAGATGGACAAATAATGACACAGGCGGCATGATGATGGAATCACACAAAACCTACAACTTACAGATTTGTGTCATTGATGGATGTATCCATAATGTTTGCATGATTGCATCTTCACATATGAATTGTCATTTTTGGCATTACATCAGCTTTGAATGCTAATTATTCCTCCTTTATTAATAGTATTCATCTTTATCTTTCCCATACAGCTTTATTTAAAGGGAATTTTCTGAATCAAGTTTTGGCCAGTGATTAAATAATACCCTGTGCTATGTCCTCCCCACATTAAAAAAACTGTATGGAAATTGTATGTTTATTTATTTATAGAAATAAATATATTTTACAGTTTTGCAGGAGATATTAAAGTCTATTAAGGAATGGAAATGTTTAAATGGCCTTAATTTAAAACAATAAGAACTTTTGGATTTAGAACCAAATACCAAGTTATTTACTTTTTTCTATGTTGAATTGGAAGAATGAATAACATCTGAAATGGTAAAGCAAGTCAGGGCCATTCACAGCCAGTCTATAAGGCATGACTGTCAAACTTGATTGAGTCGCATGATGTATTGTGACATTTTTTGCCTTTGCAGAGCTGGGGTGGGCGTGGCCTTTGCATGATGCATCCGGCCTGTGGGCCACCAGTTTGACAGGCCTGCGGGATAATATATACTTACGGGGCTATATCATTGTGATTTGTTTCTGAAAATGGGTAATTTCATCAGAAAAATTAAAACAAAGCTGAAGAGCTGAAGTTGGTCACAAAGTTTGAATAGCTCCCTTTTCAAGACATGGACTTTTCTATGTTACAATAACTTACGTTGGGGTTATGCTAAATAAGACATTTAAACAAAATACAAGTTTTATTTATTTATTATTTTATTTATTTGGATTTTTATGCCGCCTCTCTCCCGAAGGACTTGGGGCAGCGCACAAATATAAAAACAGACAAATACAAAATTTAAGAACAAATTAAATTTCAGTTATCCAATAAATAAA
>JANHFQ010002014.1:277128-289394 GCA_032468035.1 Aparallactus werneri
TTCCTTCCTTCCTTCCTTCCTTCCTTTGTTCATATTCATTTAGTCAATAAACTTTAGTTAAACAAACCACAACAGTGCAATATGAAAATCCGGTTTTTATCTGCATGCAGTTAGAGCCAGTTCTCACTTGGCCCACTGTTTACACTAAGGATCATGTGCTGAAGACAAATCACTGTTGTTATTGACAGAGCCTCTTTTGCAGTTGCTGAATGCCTCTGTTCAGACAACAAGTCAAATTGTTCCTTGTTTGCTTTATTTTTCAGATATAAATGTGCCATCAAGTATGAAGGAAGGAAACCCCTCCCCCCAGTTCTTTGGCTTTACATTGCAAATGAGATTTTTAAGTGGTTTCTGACAACAGAGACATAGACATACATGCCTTTCATGCCTTCTAAAAATAATGTCAGATTTAATTCTAACAACAGTCACAGTGTTTTCAACACCTGCTGAAGCTGCTATTCTCTAAAGATGTGAAACAGTGCTGGACCTTTAAGAAGTCACTTTCTGAAGGAAAAAATTGGGGGTTAGGAGAAGTGAAGAGACATATAATGAAAAAAATTAGCACTGAAAACACTATTAACCAAAAACAAAATGGGAAAAATCTGGTGAAATGTGGTTTTGAATTCTGGACCGTGTTTACTTTCTGTTCTAACCCACAAAGTGAAGCCCTTTAGTTTAGAGTGCAAAGTACCAAATGTAGCACTACCTCCTCTCATTTTTCCCAGTACAACAACCCTGTGAGTTAGTGATCTATGTGACTGTATTCTATGTGAGGTATTGAACCCTGTGACTGACGTTATCTAGCTACTACCTCTAGCTACTATGGCTACTACAGGCCTGTTCCAGTTTTCAGAGTCCTAGCCATAGTAACATTATTTTAACCTTTTTAATTCTTAATTGTCTTCCCACGTTTTTAAATTTCAATTTGAATTGTTTATTTATTGGATGAATTATTGGGGTTTAATTAGTTTTTTAAATTTTGTATTGTGTGTTTTTATGCCTTTACGCCGCCCTGAATCCCTCGTGAGAAGGGCGGCATAAAAATCCAATAAAATAAATAAATAAATAATAAACATGGAAGAATTGTAAAGAAAATACCCTCTCTCCATACAGAGACTGTTAATTTAAATAGTTTACATTTTAAAAATTCCAAGCCTGTTGAGTATATTCTCTTTGAATGTGAATCCCAATTGTCCCTTAAATTAATCTTAAGACATCATACATATATTTGGTTTTTGGCTTAATATATTGTATAACTCAGGCTGGTTTAGCGTTGTGTCTAAAGTCTAAACCAATCCAATGGCTGTTTTCAGTAAACCAAAGCTAAAATCACAAAGTGTTTTTTAAAGGTAAAGACTGCTAGCCAAGCTTCACTTCCTTTGATGGTGGGTCCATAGCCATATTGATTCTCGGCAAGAGAACAGGAATAGTATTTGCCTTTTCTGGGATGTTTCTTAAATAAATCTGGTCTCTATTTTGATTGCAACCAAATGTTCCAGAGGAGGAGAAGGCAGGGTGATCTAATTCCTTGCAATTTCTGGACTTGCATTGCAGGCACTTGCAGTGGGTGTGGGATCAAAAAACATTCCAACTGATATGAATGGTGTGTTACAAAATGCATTGAGTAATGCCAGGTCTTTGACCTGAACGTTGCCTTGGGCTGGAAGTGAAATCCTTTGAATGTTTTGCTCTCAAAAATGGGTATGTTTATTTAGGAATGTACCTGTAATTAGGTTTTCTTGCAGGAAGGTGCACAAGAAGATAAGCCATGATTTGAGTGCTATTAAAAGAAAAGTGCTCTGTCGGTTAAGCCCTCAGAACACATCTGAATTGTAGCTTTTAGTGAGCTGTACTCAATGGGACAGGAGCAAATGTTCTTGATATTTTTTTGTCATCCAGATCTTTTTACACAAATTTGGATTCATGTTTTCTTTTTTAATATTTCCAGTTATGGCTACTATTATATAAAATATAAGGAAAAAGTGGATTGAAAAGGTTTTGAATTGATTGATAAATATTTTCACAACAAAATATGTGTATGCAATGAAATGAAAGTCATACATGGATATATGAACTGATATTTCTGAAGCACTTCTAGTTTTTAACTCCAGATACCATCCCCACGATGGCTCAGTGCTTAAAGATGCTGAGCTTGCAGCTGGAAGGTTGACAGCCCAGGTTCAAGACTCAAGTGCCCAGCAACAAATGAGCTTCTGTTCTTACCCCAGTTTCTGCCCACCTAGCAGTTCAAAAGCATGCAAACGCAAGTAGATTAATAGGTACCACTTGGATGAAAGTAATAGCATTCCATTCTCCTTTGGCGTACATGACTATGGGAATTGTCTTCAGACAATGCTGGCTTCCTTGTTGTCTAAGAAACACAGATGAGCACTGCACCCTGGAGTTGGACACAACTTTTTTACAACCTCACCACCACGAAACACCCCTCCCCCCTGCTGTAAGAGAATCCTTGTTCTTGAGTTAAAGTAATATGACAGCCACCTGTGCTGTTACCAAGGTAGTTGCATGGACATTTCCATGAAATCCTCAGGAGCAGAATTCAGCTTGAAGGAGATTCATTTCGTCACAGGGCCCTTTGATGGGATCATAAGATTTGATGAATGACCCAATATAAGAACAATCCCTTCAGATTGTTCAATTCTTCAGGGGAGAGAAGCTTATTCGTTGATTAACAAAGTACATCAAAGCTAAGGCATTAGTTTCATTTCACCAGCTATCTCTGCAAACAGAATTTACAACTGGCTAATTGCATTCCAGTGCGCACTCAACTTCGCCCTTGGCTACTAATGACACTGTCCTTTGACTTTTTAAATTTTCTCTCTTCCTTGCAAGGAGACTCCCCCCCCCCTTCTATTACTGAATATGATAAGATTTTTCTTAATTTCATACAGTATATGTTTTCAAACAATAAAATTGTTCTTAACATATATTCCCCAAAGCTACTTTATTGACGTGCTACTTTAAAAATATAGTAGGGAAAGAGCTAAATACATATTGGCTGGTCTTCTTTCTCTCCTGGATTGGCCCAAGCTGCTTCTCTCAATTCTGGCTGGTAGAATGCCTTATCTTCCGCCATCTTCATTCTCCAAGATTGAATAGATAGGGTCTCCCAACAAGAGCCTTCTCTTCAATGAGCTTTTTTCCAGATCTCAAATCAGTTTCTCTTCAGCGGCTTCCAGATTTACCCTTAAGCTTTCCACAGTGTAACATTGCCCAGTTTAGTTTTGGTCCATCAGGCATCCTTGCTCTATGCTGAAACCCAAACCAAATTGTTAACAGTGTGGCATGGTCTACATCATGTTGACAGCCAATACAAATAGTCCTCAACTTATAACAGTTCATTTAGTGACTTCAAAGTTACAATGGCACTGAAAAAAGTGACCTACAACCATTTTTCACATTTACATTGCCTCATCCCTATGGTGGTCACATGATCCAAATTCAGATGCTTGGCAACTGGTTCATATTTATGATGGTTGCATGTCCTGGAGTAATGTGATCAGCTTTTGCGACCTGACAAGCAAAATCAATGGAGAATCCAGTTTCACTTAACAACCATGTTACTGTACTAATTTAAATGCAGTGATTCACTTGGCAAGGAAAGTTGTAAAATGGTGCAAACTCACTTAACAAATATTTCACTTAGCAACACAAATTTTGGGCTCAATTGTTGTCATAACTCAAGAACTACCTGTATATCACTTCCAGTTCCTCTCTTTGGCTCTTCAGAATCCCCTCTATTGTTTGTTAGGGTCCCATTTCTGATGTCAACTCAGCAGTCCTTCCTTCTCCTATGGGAACACTTTCCTAAATGAAGCTAATCTACTATCAGGTTATTTGCTCACAAAGCAAAGTGTTTGGATGTCTGCATACATGAACAGCCAGAAGGAAGTTATGGCTGAATGTATCTTTTATTCTTACTGACTGTCTGAGATTCTGACCAAATTCTACATATTATCAAATTCAGTGCTAAATTTCACATTTGTGGGAAATGGCTATATGAGGAGGATTGATACAGTAGTTGTAAACACTGGTTGCTCTGACTTCTGGTTGAAACAAGGCTTTCATTAGTTTCCTATATGGCTGCAAAACTGATAAATACCAATTTAGATTTGTTGTGCCATGTAATCTATAGAACTGGGTTTCTACTTTATGCAATGTGCTCGCCAGAAACAGTGTATTCTTGCTCTGAGCCATTTTCTGTTCTACTGAACAGAAAGCCTAGGCGTATCTACAAGATTAACTTCTGGTTACAGAATAATTTGTCCCATTCTAGTGTAGGGACAGCTGTGTCTGCAGGTGCAACAGGACAGGACAGATATATGGTGATGTGGATTTCATTTGTACTGCAATGCTTATTTGTCCCATTGAGTTGTTTCCCTGAATCTTTTGATATAGAGCATAATATATTGCAGAGTGTTGTATAGTACGCCTAAAGTACAATAAGTGTTTGGACTTTTATCTTTTTTTTTAACAGAAATCTCTTTTTATTGTAAAATTGATTTTGTGCATATATATCATAATGCAATAGCAATCAAAATCTAAACCCTAAAATTGCACACTGGAATTGAAAATCAAAAGGATAAGATATATTTGCCACCTTGAGTTATTATATTTTTATCCTGCCTTTTTTCTTTATACATAACAGTAATAATAGTAATAATACTAAGAAGAATGTGCAATAAAATTCAAAAGGAAATGCCAGTGTACCACCACTGATCAAATAATTAAAAGGATAGATTTTATGTCAAATCAATGGTTTTATTAACATAACAATATCAGATATCAGGAGTTTGTTGCTAACTAGAAAGTCATTGGATATTTGGATACCAGTGCAGTGCATGTTTCAGGGATATTTTTTTGAATTGGAATGTGTGTTCCCATAAAATTAATTTCCAAAAATCTTCTATATCTTGATTTTGTTTCAGCTAGATGTGGATACCTTTAGACACGTTTGTGATTATTTCTTGCAGGTGGATCTATAGATTTCCCAAAGCCTTCATTTCCATCTGATTTGATTGCATACCGTGCAATTCATCTTTTTATGAGGGAATAGATCAACCCATGGTCTCAGTAAGTCATAGCAAACTGCTATCTGTTTCTGGTCCATTGCTTGCCCCAGCTTTTGATCAGCAAGATATCATATTAGATGTTTCCAAGCCTGACATGCCACCATTAAATTTACTGCAGGACTGCAGCAATGAACAAGTCTCTGTTCCAGCTGTTACCTCAAACACAGTTTCTACATCAGAGATGGGTATCTCGTTGTCAATGCTAAAGAAGGAAGTGGAGAAACCACAGAATACCATTTATGAGGCTTACCTCAAACTGCCAGATTTTTGTTCCGATGTCTCTAGAGATTTCATCCCTACATTGGAAGAGATTGAGGAGTTCCTCAATGAGAAGAAAGAACTTGTCAAGGATGAGCTGAATGAGAAACAACCAGGGGGGCAACTTGAGATAAAATCTGAAATCAACTTAAGCAACGCAGCGGAAGAGTCTGCTACTGGGACTGATCTAGATGAAGGCATTTCTAGTTCTGTTCAGGCTGGAATAGTATCTGGAGATATAAGCATGCCTGGAACTGTGGGGACAATCCCTGTTCTCCTTCAGATGCAGCCTGTCCAAGCAGAAGATAGCTCATCTCTCCAAAATTCTGTGGGTGGTGTCCGGGTGGCCCACTTGATCATTAGAATGCAAGGCCAAAACTTGACTGTTTATCCTCAGGTCGCTCCAAGTCCTGTGAAAGGCACAGACCAGAAGTATGTACGAATAGCTCCTTTGCCTGTGGCATTGAGGCCAGAAGTTCTTGGAAGTCCAAAGAGCATAGAGACCAAAGTCCCCAAAGTTTCCCCTTCTGTTATTCGAGTCCACAAGTGTACACATCCTGGATGCACCAAGATGTATACCAAGAGTTCCCATCTTAAGGCACACTTCCGACGTCATACTGGAGAAAAGCCTTATACTTGTACTTGGCCTGACTGTGGTTGGAGGTAAGTTGGTGCCAATGAAAACCGCTTTCTTAACTAAGCTCTCCAGCTACATCTTTCACTGCTTTTGTAACTATATGCTTACTGTTCAAGCCTGTTTTTTAGCATAGTTCACTGTTCAATGAAGCATTTCAAATAGGCTTAATGGTCTTAGAATTCTGTGATTTCTATTACCGTTTCTCTGAACCCACACTATAATTCCCCATATATTTTCACTGTAATTCCCCATATATATTCTGAATAGTTTAGTGAGGCTTATAAAACTCTTTAGGATTGTAATCCAAATACAGATTATACTTTGCCTGAAAAATAATCTGAAATGTATTTACCTGATCTGAAACACAATTCACAGAAACAACTATATAAGCATGTAGTTGGATAATTATTCTTGATGTGATCAACAGTATCTTATTATGTCTATGGAGATGCTCAGTCATCCAGATCATGGTTGTCCCAAAGGTGCTACTCAAGAAGTATAAATCCTTCCATTCGCCACCATCCATTCAGAGCTGAAGCAGCTTCTTGGATGAGAAGCAAAACTTCTTCAAAGAAAAACCAGAAAGTCCAGTTGTCTCTTCAAAAAGCACCTTTGGGAGTATCTTATTATACAATTATATGAAGCAATTTTAAAATAAACAATAGTGTGTTTGCTGATGTATATTTAATACAGAGTTGGAAAAGATACAAAATATGGCAATTGAAATATTCAAAATTGCCCACAAGGGAAGATTACAATAATGTGGACCGTTTAGTGTACAAAAAAGGCAAACATGTTTGTCTCTTTCTTTTGGGAGATACTTTCCAAAACTCAATGGTAAAAAATGAGGATAGAAAAAGGAAAGTACTTTTTCACTATGCAATTCATTACTGCAGAATTCCCTGAAGTTCGTCAACTTCCATAGGTTTAAAAAGGAATTAAACAAATTCTGGGTGGGTAAAACTATCAAAGGCTGCCTGTCCAGGGTTAAAGCAGTCTGCAATCATTTGCTGACAAACAAGAACAGTATAACTTGCTGTTAGGCTTCCCATGTGCAATCTCTTAGGAACAGAATGTTGAACTGGAAGGTTAAATAGGCATGGCATTTCTTATGTCCATTCTTGATGAGAGGCTGATTCACATACAATAGTTTCTCTGTCTTTTTCTGTTCCCTACTCACAAGGTTTTGATTCGTTTTACAGCTGCCTGGCAGCTTACAGTAATTTAGCTTGGTGTAAAATAACTTCTTTCCTTCTTAGCAGGACTGGGAAAACCTTCAGCTGCTGAATTTTTGCTTGGTGTTCTACAGTTTTGGAAAGTCTTAAGGTTAGCCTCCCATCCCTTGGGATTGTAGTTAATGTACATTTTCAAAGGCAGCATGAATTAGTTCCCCAAGGTATTCCCCTTTCCTCCAGAATCATTCCTATTCTGCAGGTCATTGGCCTTCGTGACCTCATCTTCATGTTAGCCTTATTCACCCCTCCTCTCTCTCCCCCTGCCCCCGCTTCTTGTAAACTTGCTGGATGAAGAGTTCTGGAACTCTTGAAAGCTCTCTACAGTTTTGTATTCTGCATATTTTCTTCCGATAAAGAATTATCCACTCATGGACTGTGTCAGACTGTCATTTTATTTATGCAGTGATGCTGATCGTTTCAGTTCTAGCTCTATCTTACGGCAGTAAAGTTGCAAAGTTTTGGAAAATTACGTTTATGTGCATATATCTTTTCTTCAAGCAATGATAGTTTGTATAGTTTTAAACTTCCAGTTGTCTGTTTGTCATTACATCAATGGAGATTTTCCAAATGTGGAGAAAGGCTGCTGTTAACAGATGTGTAATTGTATTTACAATACAGCAATTGCCAGAGCTGTATTGTTTGTCCCAGTGACAGTTCTGCAATAAGAACAGGGTTACCATATTTGGGCTGAAAGATGCCAGTTAACCTCGGAAGAGGAACAAAGAGTTTGATTTCTGAATCTTTTTACTACCATCCAGTGGTCATCCAGTATGATTGTTATAGTTCAGAATAAGGGAAATAATATGAAAGAATGTGTAATTTATTTGCAGAGATGAGTGTGATAAATCCTTATATATTGGTATAGCTTGCTGTGATTCACATGCTATTGCCTAGAAACCTAAAGAACTGGACTGCACCTGTTCCACTCTATACATTAAAAACTTCTTTCATGGAGCTGACTGTCCATTCAGAACTAGTTAATTTATTTGTAAAGCTATTAAGAGGATAGGGATTTTTAAAATTATTTTCTGGCTAAACTTCTGGCAAGATAGTGGCTCACAGTGGTAAGATGCTGGGCTTGCATACCACTGAGGTCGACAGGTCGGCGGTTTGATTCCTGAGAGCGGATATACCGCTCTGCTTGGGCAGAGGGTACTGCTTGGGCAGGGGGTTGGACTCGATGGCCTACAAGGTCCCTTCCAACTCTGTTAATCTATTATCTGTTATTATCCCAAATGGAGAAATTACTCTTGACTAAAGGAACAAATTCCATCCATCAACTATGATGAAAGAAATTAATGGTCTTAATGAAGCTTTATGATGAAATCTTTAGGGAAACTTTTGAATTATTTCAGGTGTGAGATATCCACAACTGATCCACCTGAAAATCAATCTATCAATTCTGATTTTGTGGGCAAATTTGGAAAATGAGGGCTTCTTCAGTAGGAAATGTACCCTTCCCCAATCCATACTGTCTACACAACTGCAAGTTTTAACTACATGCCACAACAAATAGAGAACTGCTCCTTGCCACTTTGGCACACTCTCATTTGCCATTTTCTACAGTTCTTAGTCTACAAGCTATCAAGAATCATGCTAAAAGCTTCTTTGGCTTCTACTCTTTCAGCTATATAACTTTGGATGTATTCCCATTTTATTGCAGTAATGTAGTTATTTTTTTTACCCTCAGAATTCTGGTAAATATATTAAGAAATGGATCTTTGCTAGCTCCTCTGATGTATTGACAATGAGTTGCTTTTAAATGAAAATGCAAGTGGGAGGAATTATGACTAGAACATATTTCAGATTCTACATTATCTTATGTAAGCCTCATTAAATGCTTCTATCATGTTTTGGTAACCAGGAATTCACTCCCTTAGTTTGAAACTATGCTGTTTCATGGAGGTGGGTACTCTAGAGATTTTAGTTCTCTTCTGGTCAGGTTGATTCTGGATTAGGAGAATCAAAGTCTGATCCATTAAGGCAAAAAATAAGTTGAGAAAAATGGTATTTTAAAAAATATTATTATAGATCAATGGATATAAGCCAAATGTTGGTGTTACGTTCCTCTCCTATTTCTGGCTTGCCTGACTGCTCCTTAGAAGGCCAGATCTGGAAGATGAAACTCAAACACTTTGGCCACCAAATGAGAAGGAAGGACTGGTTTGACAGTAGCACAAACCACCTGGTGCCAGTGGCTGTGGCTACCGGGTGCTATGTGGTAGCGTGGCGAAGGAGCCTCTAGCTGCAGCATCTCAGCCACCGCCATTTCCACACGCCTCCTGCACGCCACACCCATCCTGTCCCCACCGGCCACAGGCACCAGGTGATTTCCACCACTGTCAAACAGCTCTTAAGCTGCTTGCTCCACCACCCAGGCTCCTTTGATGCCTGGGTGGTGGAGGCATCCACCTGGGTGGCGGCGTAAGGAGGCAGTGCAAGGCACAAGTTGCATTCTGTGCTCCCGCAGCTCCCTTCTCGCACCAGCCGCCTTTACACATTGACTGCCGAGGCCACAAAAAGGGAACTGCAGGGGCACAGAATGCAACATGCGCCCTAACAAGGCTCCCTTATACCACCGGGGCTGGGACCAGCAGATGGGCGCTAAACCCACAAGTGCCTTCACCCCACAGCACCTGCCTGTCTAGGGCTCCCTTTCCCCCTTCAGGAATCCTCAAGGTTGCCTGCTCTTAAAAACCAAAGCTGACTGGTGCTCAATGCAAAGCTTTGGTTTTTAACAGCAAACAGCCTTGGGGATTGCTGAAGGGAGAAAGGGAGCCACAGGCAGGTGGGTAGGTATTGCGTGGCTCAGGAGAAGTTAGTCCGGGTGGTGAGGTGAGTGCCAGGAAGTAGCGCAGCCCAGAAGAAGTTAGTCTGGGCGGCGAGGTGAGTGCCAGGAAGGAGCGCAGCCCGGGAGAAGTTAGTCCAGGTGGAGAGGTGAGCGCTGGGAAGGAACGCGGACCAGGAGAAGTTTGGAGGGAGGGGAAGGCACGCCAGGGTGTTTGGAGGGTCCCTACCTGTCTGTCATCTGACGCCTCCCCCTCGTGGGGCTGGGCTGGGGGCACTCCCTTTGCAGCCTCCTTGCTTCTTCCGCCTTTGAGTTTGGGAGGTCGCTATCCATTCACCACTACACCCTCTGAACTTTTGCTGACTTATTCCCCGGATAACCCAACACACAGGGGAGAGGTAAGGAAGGAGGGAGGAACGAAGAAGGAATGAAGATGGAGGGAAAAAGAAGTGAGGCAGGAAGGAAGGAGGAGGAGGAAGGAAAGAAGGAAGGAAGGAAGGAAGGAAGGAAGGAACACAGAGCGGGGACATAAGGAATGAGGGAAGAAGGAAGGAAGGAACATGAAGGGAAATAGAACTGAGGAAGGAAAGGAAGAGAGGGAGGGAGGAAGGAAGGAAGATGGAAAGAGAAGTGAGGGAGGAAGGAAGTTAGAGGGGGAAGGAACACAGAAGGGGGAGATAAGGAGGGAGGGAGGAAGGGAGGAAGATGGAGGGGAACAGGAGGGATGAACAAAGGAGGAAGGGAGGAAACAATGAAGATGCCATTCCGATAAAAAAAATACCTGAGCATCTCCGGGTAATCAGATAGTCCATAATAAAAGATAAACAATTTATACAGATGATGGAAAGAGAACTGTGATTTTTCTTTAAAGAGAACAGGAAAGAGGAGACCTTTACAAAATGTGTGGGACACAGCGAAAGCATATATCACAGGATTAGCTATAATTTACATAGCAAAGAAAAATAAGAAAAAGAAACAATATCAAAAGACTTTGAAAGAAGAATATAAAAGACTTGAAATAGAGCTACAAAAAGCTACAAAAGGTACCCTTAAAAACCAAATGGAGATGATAAAACTTAAGTTAAATATAATGGAACAAGATGAACTGACATAACAAAAACAGCAAAACATTTTTTTAAAATGCTAATAAACCTGGAAGATGACTAGCTTATAAACTGAAGAAGGAGAAAGAGAAGAAATGGATAAGTAAATTGCAGGATGAGGAAGGTATACTACACTACCAAATGGAAAAGAAAAAAGATATAATTCAGGAGTTTTATAAGAAGCTATACGACTATGAAAAAGTACCAGAGGAAAAAATGATACAATACTTGGAAAAAGCCAATCTACCAAAAGTATCGGAAACGGTGAAGAATATGTTGAACGAAAGAATAACAATGGCAGAATTAGTAGAAGCACTCAAAAGACAAAAAAACAATAAAACACCAAGTCCAGATGGTTTACCAGCAGAAATTTATAAAGGCTTACAAGATACATTGAGTTTGTCAATGCTAGAGGTATATAATGAAGCCAAGATACCAGATACGTGGACAGAAGCTAACATTACTTTGATCCAAAAGAAGATTCAGACCCAGCACAAATAAAGAATTACAGGCCAATATCCCTATTAAATGCAGATTATAAAATATTTGCTTCAATAATTGCTGAAAGATTAAAAAGATTTTTGATTGAGTTTACACATTCTGATCAAAATGGGTTTTTACCTAAGAGGCAAATTAGAAACAATGTTAGAATAATTTTAGACACATTGGAGTATTATGAAGTACATAGTGAAAAACAACTAGCATTAATCTGTTCAACAGAAAAATGGTTCAACTATAGATTGTAGGCAAATAATAATTTTATTTTTTGAAAAAATGCAATGTTTCTGGCAGAAGATGCTACTGATCTGCTTGCAGTTTCAAATTAACATAAGTCACCGAAAATAAAAACGGGAATATTCTCATGCACACTCTGAGATGCTTTGAAAGGCAGATGTAAAATACAATTTGCTAATTTGTAAGAAAAATAAACAACTGTCAACTAAAGGCACACAACAACAGAAATTTAAAACCTACCATATTTTTTTGACTATAAGATGCACTTTTTTCTCCTCTAAAAGAGGCTGTGTCTTATACTCTGAATGTAGCCCTGCCCACCCACCATTTCCACCCTCTGTGCCTACCTGTTCCTTAGAAGATTAGCTGCATGGTGCAAGCAGCTTTTTAGTCCCAAAGGGGCCTCACAACAGCAGA
>JANHFQ010002014.1:333009-345504 GCA_032468035.1 Aparallactus werneri
TTATTTTCTCCTTAAAATAATGCATTCCCACAAAAAAATTCACGGGCAACGCCGGGTAATCAGCTAGTAAATAAATAAATAAACAGAGTTTGGTAGTTCCCTCAGGCTCCATGCCATACAAGGTTTATAGATTACAATCAACATCTTGAATCACTCAGAAGCATACTGGCAACCATTACAGCTTGCAAAGCAGAAGTGTCACATAGTTATACTAAGACATGTCCACCATTGCCTGGACGAGTTGAAGGTCCTGAAATGTATTCAAGAGCAACCCCATGTAGAATGTGTAGTGAGAGTCAAACCATGAAGTGACAGGGAGTTAGTAACTGGCTGGAAGGATGACTGTTCCAAGAAAGGGTGAACTGGTTCATGAAATGGAGCTGTGCAAAGGCCCTCTCTTGGTCTTCTACATCTATGGCATAAGATTGGCATATGTGTAGTGCATAAAAATACACCTGAACCTCAACTGATCAATAGAGGAAATGCATTACAGCCATTATGAGTAGCATGCTTGGCTCTCCAAATGACAAGCTGTAAAACTCAACCCAAATATAATATTTGACGTGTTTTTAAAGAAAATCTCCGATAAGTTATTTTTCTCACTTAAATTACATCATGCGTTTTAAACTAAATGTACTTCTCTGCTAACTGAAGAAGCAAAATGCTGTTTCTCACTCTGCCAGCAGGTGACAGGCCAGGACCACAGATGCTAGCAAGTTTTGATGCCCGCAATGAAAATAGCTTTTAATTCTACATTAACTCTGAGGCTTGTATTTAATGACTGCAACTAAATTGTGCACTCCGTCTGGACAGGCATTGTCTAAAGATCAGACATGGATCCCAGAAAGTTCCTGAGAACACTTCATCACTAGTACTTTTTATTATTGCATTCAGATATATAAAAACAGCTTCCCTTTGTGGCTTTTGCCACAATATAAAATGGTTCTGTTAAATGCACACTGATTTTGCTAAGCCTAGTGAAATATTTTGTGCATTTGCAGAGTAGAAGTTGTATCTGAAAGTAATTAAGTAATGTGAATTGAAGCTATCTTTTTCCTGTCCCATCTGATTGATGGTGACTGCTAGAACATTCATAATTAATGAGTGATTGCTCTAAGATTGTTGTTTTTTCTGTTTGTGACTTAAGAGAGTTGTAAATCCACATTTCCTGATTTTTGTTGGCTCACAGAGTTATATAAAGGTATGGAGCATTCTCTCCCTGCTTGCTCCCCTCTCCTCAACTGAATTCATTTAAGAGGTTTCTATTGTTCAGAGAACAATAGAAACAAGAACAGCTAGTTCAGCCCCATGGAAGAAAAACATTTTCCTTTAATAGTTAGAATCTTTCCGGAGGTCAGGACCAGTTAGCGTTAATGGCAAATTTGCTATGAAAGTGAGAACAGCAAAAACAGATGCATATTTCACAGATCATTTGAACAATGCCAAGCCATAAAATATTGGACAAACACTCTATGTTACGTGTTGGGCTATTCCTATATGATTGGAATAACAGTCCACTTGCAGATGGATGCAAGGATGAATGAGAGCAGCGGTTCAGTGTATGTGAGACTTACAAAACCGAGGAAGGCCAGTCCATGCAGCTATATTATCTTGGCTGCAACCTTGAAGGAGATTGCCAAACAAGATCAACATGGCATATAAAATAATTTAGAGCAAGTGCCAGATAGCAATGAGGACAATCTGAATCATGAATTATATACAAGAACTCATAGCAATCCAGAATCAAATAACTGAAATGGTGTTGATGGCTGTCCCATATTACATATTCCCTTTCATTGGTAAAATCAGGAAAATTGTCTTGGTAAAGTGCAGCATCTTGCTAAGTGGGGTCAAAACTGTGTCCTTTTCAAGAAAAAGAAAAATAGCTTACAAACACAAAGAATCAGATGTTTGCAATAGCTTTTCTTCAAACGTGTTAAGTAAACAGCACTGACTTCAGATACTGATGTCACCATCAAATTTCCTCTGTCCTCAAATCCACAGCTGCTTTTCATTTCTGGTGGACTGATGTGAAGAAATATACATCTTCATTGCTGCCATCATAAGTCATGTCATAAGTTTCCATCAAATTGGAAAGACCAAGAACTGACTGTCTTTTCAATCTGAAGCCAGAACTACTAAGAAATTATGGGACTGACATATTTTATAAATTATAAGTTCTTGGAGCTGCCAGTTTAAGGAAGCCCTGCTCTAATCTCTGATTCTGTTCTACTTGTTTCTAATCTTTTGCAGTTCAATTATCTGGACCTTGATATTTAGAATAATATTCCAACATTACATAAAACTATTGTGGGAAGGATACATGTAGTCTTTGCTTAATGACCAGTTACTTAGTGAGTGTTCAAAGTTACTATGAAGTTCCCCAGAATTACTTACAACCTATTTTCAAAGTTCCAATGGCGACACACATATCCTGTAGCCATGTTTGATTGCATGTTGGGCACTTGGCGATCAGCTCTCATTTGCAATCATTTCTATCACAATTTTTGGCAGTTTTTGCTAGTTTTCAGTGTTTACCTCTGATTTCTGGCAAAAAACACCAATTAGAGAAAATGGATTTTGTTTAATGACTGTGTTTTCTTAATGGCCACAGTGTTCACTTATTGACTGTGGCATTTGCTTATTGACTGCTGGAAATGCAGTTGTAAAATTGGGCATGGTCACATGGAAACCCACTCATCATGATTTATCAGCATAATTCCTGGTTTATTTATAGTCATAAGTTGAGGACCATTTGTACATATTGTAAATTGAGAATAAATAAACCCATAGGAAGGAATTGCAATAAGAAACTTGTTTCTGGTGTGCCCATTTCTTTCTTTCCAAGGTTTGGTTTTTAATTAAAGTGACTATGAAAACAACAATTCCTTATTATCCTACTCCCATGCTGGAAACATCTGACAATAGTGATATTAAGATATTTTTCTCCACCATATCTCCAAGAATAATGTATTCTTGTTCCTTTTCTCTGATTGTTTTCTAATAGCATACCTTTGGTGTCTGCTTATTTACAATCTATGAGGTCAATCTATGAAGACCAAATGCTGAACTCAGTAGGGCTCTGGTCTCTGCAGAAAAAATTCTTCTTATGTAGGAGAGAGAAAAAGATAGCCTGAGGTCAATCAGAGACTCTCATGAAACAAGAGACTGGAATGAAGATTGCTAGGCCTAGTTTAACACTCTATGCCACATAGAAAACCTCCTTATTTAAGTAAAGTAACTAAAGTAAAGTTTATTTTTCAAGTTTAACATGATACATCCCCATTGAACAGATCCCAGAGATATTGAGAGACATTTGCTGCACATTGCAAGTGAAAAGACACAATTGTTTCATAAATGTAGATGCTGCACAGAGTAGTTGTTTCTAGTTGCTTCTGAAAGGTAGCTTTAGAGTCTGTTACAAGAATCTGAATAAGCGGGGATTAAGGCAACAATTGCTATAGTTGCTACCATATCAGGAAAAGTACCACTTGACTTTGAACAAAAATAAAAAAGCAATATCTGAAAATCTTAAGGGATGGCACTTTTTAAAAGACATAATCTTGTCCTGTCACTGAATTTGCTCTTCCTAGACTCGAATAAAATTATTCTACCTCCATCTAAGTATTCTACAAACACAACTGTTCAATTCTCTTCTTCCTCTGAATTTTGCTTATCTTTCACCTTTAATTCTAACAGTTAAATTATGCTGATCAGCCAATTTGGCTTCTACTGCTGGTTTATCTGCCAAGATACATATGGCCAGAGCCAAGACACTTTATTGCAGGATTTCACAATTTGCTTTTACAGTGACATAGGTAATGTGGCTCTGTTGATTAATAGCAAACCATGGTACCGGATTCACCAGCCTACCAGAAAGTACATACAGAATCATTTTTGTGTTATGTTTCACTAATGCTCTGCCTACAAGCATTTCACTAATGCTCTTTGCACCCATGTAGCATAAATAGAGAATGCAAACAATGGATTCCCCTATTATCCCAGCAGAGATAAACTGAACATCAACTCCCATCAACCTCCAGACATTATAAATCCAACAAATCTGGAGGAGACTGGGAAAGCTGTTAAATGCCTTCGCAGCAGAGAGTCTACTTCAAAGAAGTCTTCCCCCTCCCCTGTGGATGTGGTGGATTGTTGCAACATTCCACATAACAAATAGTAATATCTTATATGACCTACCATGGTCTGAGCTAATTTTTAAAAATCAGATCAAACACATAGTGAACAAATAAGCAGCTTTTGCTTCTCAAACAATTTAGGTGTTATTACTCCGCTGGCCAGTGAGTAGTGACCTCAAAACTTGTGTTACTGATAACTAGTTTACCCATCTGTCTCAGGGAAATAGTTCTTGATCAACATTTATACACAGTAATGTAATTTGACCCATTAAGAAGCTGTGTAATCAGCACAAGGAAACATCCCTATGGTTAGTTTTCAATCAGTCATTAGAAGAAAGGGTTTACATTATCTTGTCAAGATTCTCCCCCAGCCTTATTCCACTGCTTTTAAGAAAAATCTGCGGAAGAGGAAACTTTAGCAGATGAAGTTCCATTCCATTTTCCATGGAAATTGTCAGGGAACTATTGAAAGAATGTACTGAGGACCAATCAAAAGGCTTTTCAACCTTTATAGGAGACCCTGTATACAATCTATCACATAGTCTAGTTCCTTTTCTATTTTATGTGTGTGCAATAGTGTGTTTCTTTAAACTGCAATTCAGAGATTGCACGCTAACATTTCCCACAGAAGATACCCTGCCCATATTTTCTACCACAGAAGAAATGAAATTTAGGACAAACTGCAGCTAACGCTAGAAGATCACAAAGAAACCAAGGAATAATATTTGAGACTATCATGGGCTGGATGGATGAAATAGCAGGAATTTGATCACAATAGCAATCCAATGGGAAAAGAGGTATTTAAATTCACAACACAGCCTTTCACAATAAGCTTTATATTGCATCAGGATAATGTACTCTTCCACCACAGGAGGGGAAAGATGGGGTGGGGAAATTTATAATGTTCCAAACTTTGCTAAAATACATTTCTCAGCATTC
This sequence comes from Aparallactus werneri, assembly GCA_032468035.1. Lineage (NCBI taxonomy): Eukaryota > Metazoa > Chordata > Lepidosauria > Squamata > Lamprophiidae > Aparallactus > Aparallactus werneri. Next base: position 338,088 of record JANHFQ010002014.1, read on the forward strand.
CTCATTATTGCTGGTACTTGTTAGCAGTGCTGGGTTTTTATCCAACCTAGATGATGCTTGGTTAAAAGGTGGAGGAGCAGGGAATGCTAGACGTCTTCTAGCATTATGTGAACTTTTAGGAAAACAATCTTTTGGAACTCTTTTGAATTTTATAATTTCAGAATTCAAGATCAATTCATTCAAAGAACTCAGGCCATATTAATTACTTAATACATAAAAGCATTTAAGGCACACATCCAGTGTTAGTATTATCTCTAGAAGATTTGCCACAAATTATCTATCAGAAAAAAGATCACCCACACAAATCACTTCAAGGTTAGCATAGTTGTTACTGTTTTCCACTTCATTCATTTATGTTCTCCTTTACTCAAGAAGTAGGTGTAATAGAAATCACACCATATAAAAACCTTGTCACTTTTAAAAAATGCTACAATTATAATTTTCTTTAACCAAGTTCATTGGGTAGCTCCAGGCCAATTTAATAATGCTTTTTGACCATTATTATAGGAACCCTGGTGGTGCTGTGCTAAAAGTGCAGCATTGCAGGCAAACTCTGCCCAGAGCCTGTAGTTTGATCCTGACCAGGTCAAGGTTGATTTAGTCTTCATCCTTCTGAAGTTGGTAAAATGAGATGTAAGGCCACCAAGCTGGCCATTCTTTCTTGTTGACCAACTATTCAAAATAGCTGGATGTGATTTATTGTGCTAAATAATAAGCACTGGATTGCAAAAGTATTGCTCTGCCTGATATGCTGCCCCCACTAATTCCTCAGTATTTAGTCTTTTGTCTTTGAATCCTGAAATATCTGTAGCATTTCTCTGATTAAAAAGAATACACAAACCATACATTTTATATTTATTTTGTGCCTATGTGTAAGTATCATCCAATGCAGGTGTTCTTCATACCAATCCCACATATTTTCTAACACTTTACAGAATTTCAAACTGCATTCTCACACCCTGCCCACTCTAACATCATATTGTTTAATTTGGGGGAAAAACCCACTTTCCCTTTTGATAAAAGAATATTCATTTCTTATGTTCTGCCAGCTCCATATGTTTTGCTCATCTACATCATATTTCACATGTAAAGTAGATTTGTCTTATATTTCCCAAGAGAGGCAGAAAATAGAAACTCTGCCACCCACCCAAGTGCTGGAAAACCTTGCAGAAGCTGTGAAGTGTTAAAAATTGTAAAAGCACATTGCAGATGTAAGATTTGCATTATCAAAGCAGAGAATCATAACAAGCTATTCCCTCCAGTAACAGATCTTATGAGACAGTCACCCAGGAGAAGTTAGAGTTTTTTAACTAATAGGGGTAGTTTTTTTGGCCTCTTTAAAATATAAGAAGCCAAAAGTACATTTAAAAAAAAGAAATAGCTTTTCTCAACATAAGGCCTTTTCAACTCAATGATGCCCCTGACATGATTATGTAGATGTCAACCTCACTATGTGTACAGCCCAGATTTTGGCCCTCAAGTGTTCTCCTCTTCCCCAGGAACTCTGCTGAGTCACACTGTTTAGTTTCCTATTCTCAGGAAGCAGGAACAGAGCAGAGAAACTGGCAGACAGGAAGTCAGTCAGCTAGAAGTGAAAATTAGGAAGGATTTTTGTCAATAGTTGTCATCTAAAACTTGTCTTCCCTCATTTAGCAAAATGGCAGTAGCTTCCCAAATCTCATTGTAAATAATGGTTCAGAATACAGATAGTTCTCGACTTACAACAGTTCATTCAGTGACTGTTTGAAGTTACAACGGCACTGAAAAAAGTGACTTATGACCATTTTTCATATTTACAACAATTGCAGCATCCCCACGGTCACGTAATTAAAACCCAGTTGTTTGGCAACTGGTTCATATTTATGATGGTTGCAGTGTCCCAGGATCATGTGATCACCTTTTGTGACCTTCTGACAAACAAAGTCAAGGGGGAAGCCAAATTCACTTAACAACCTTAAGGAGGCATTTTATTAGATGTTGTGATTTAATTGGGTTTTAACTTTTGTATTGTGTGTTTTTTATGTTGTGTGCCACCCTGAGTCCCTCGGGAGAAGGGTGGCATAGAAATCCAATAAAATGAACAAAAAAATGAAATGAACAAAAAAAGCTGTTCCGGCTTAATAGCGGCAAGCTGTCTTTCTTCTCTCCGGCGAAGGTGGCTGCCCGGGGTCATTGGGAGCTGGTGATTCCCCCAAATGACCTCACTGGGATGTGCACCAGTCTCTCACCATCCCTACAGGATGGTTTAGGTCCCCTTGGACCTCCGGATGAGGGAATTTCAGACGCTCAACTGCAGACTTCGGCAGAACGGATGCAATGACGTGTCCATCCTGCTGAAGCCCAGCCCCCTTCCATCAGTTCAAACTATTTTGATAAGCCAGATTCTTCATCAAACCATGGTTCACTTTATTGCATGAGTCTACGGAACAAAATAGTAGCACACAGAACTGGAAAAAGCAGATGATTACTTCCAGTCAGCTTCTGACACTTCTGGTATTATTGCTTTGTTTTTTCAATTCTGTGTCATCTTGGGTTATACTCTGAGTTCAACAAGCAATATGACAAGAACTCTTTAAAAGCATAGAATATACTTTACTGGGAAGCATATGACAATTCTTCTTTTTTTTCTTTTTAAAAAAATTGAATATTTTATATTATTAAATCCTGTACATATATATACATATATATACATATGCATGATGCCTAAGGGAATGAAATTTGGGGAAACTTTCACTTATTTCTTTATTATTTATTTATTTAATTAATTTATTTAATAAAATTTCTATGCCACCCTACTCCCATTGTGACTCTGGGCGGCTTACAACAATTTAAAAACATCAATATAAACATTAAAACAGACTGTAAAAATATTAAAATACATAACATTTAAAAATAATTCAACTCCTCCACCCAGATGGGATTATTGGCCCCAAGCTTGCTGGCACAGCCATGTTTTTGTAGCATGGCAGAAGGTCAATAGGTCAGGGATGATTCGGATCCCCGGGGGTAGATGGTTCCAAAGGGTTGGTGCCGCCACAGAGAAGGTTTTCCCACGCGGTCCCACCAGCCAACGTTGTTTAGCTGACAGAACCTGCAGGAGGCTTGTCCGAAATGGTATAGGGTCTCCTGCTTGAGCAGAGGGTTGGACTAGATCATAGAAGATCTCCAAGGTATATTCCAGCTCTGTTCCGATTTTGATATCTTCTGGTTAGCTTGTGGGAATCTGTGAGGTAAAAATTATATTTGGTTGTGTTCGAAGGAACATGACTGATTGCTTTCTAGAAAATATGAAAAGCAATAGGCAAAATACTAAGGTAAATAATGTATTTAATTAACTATTTAATTAAATAAAACTATTATTAGCTAAGTTATTTACAAGATGCTTGCAGACACAGGCAGCATGTCTGCTCAGGTCTACAGCTCAGAACGAAGAGCACTGAACTGAGGTAAAAACCTCTTTCCCGCCTTTTTTAGAGAGCGGGAGTCTGGGTAATTCCATATCTCCTAGGTTACAAGGAGGCAGGGACATTACAAAGTCCTCCCTGTCAGTTTGACATATTACTAGCCAGTGCCAGCATAAATTTAACAGAATCAGTCAATCCCATCCATACATCTAATAAAGTATGTTGCATTTCATGAAAGCTCATGTGTTAAAAAAAAAGTAGTTGGTTGAAAAAGATACTAACAAACTCCTGAGTTTTGGCTAACATACACACACACACACACACACACACACACACACACACACACACCCCTCATAGTGTCAGACAGTGGGAAATCTTGAGAAAATATTGTATTTTGTTTATAGCAGGGTAATTATATGCCAGCCCTTGGATCATGTTTACTATTATTTTTAGGTTGTAACTCATATTCTGCAAAACTTCAGTGAAGGCAGCAAATTGTTTTGTATGCTAATGAGTGCCACATGTATAAATTTATGTCACCGAGAGTGTTCAAGCATTCTTTTTATTCATGAAGGCCCAGGAAGGCACTGTCTCCAGGATACATTAAACAATGTTGTAGAGCTCAGAAGGCAATAGTTCATGAGGTCTTTCAGCAAAAGCAACACTGCGACATCATTTGAAAGTCCTTTGTATTCTGAAGAAAAGGTGGCACTTCCTTCATGATTCTGCTTTACAATTCTCCCCTTGTTTTCTTCTGCAGATGTCTCTGGCTTTGTGGTTGAAAGAACCATTTCCTGGATAGCAAAAATGTTGTGCATGAACCTGACTGCTCTACAGGTAGTCTTCGACTTACAAATGCAATGGAGCCTGACCATTACACTCATAAAGTCATGACAGTCATTAAATGGGTCACCAATGTGACTGATCTGATATTATGACCTTTTTTTTTTTGCAACAGTCGTTCATCAAACTCCATGGTCCAAAAGCAAATCGCAAAGAGTTAAGTCAATGCTAGGGTTGTTAAGGAAACCAATTGTTTGTTATGGGCTGCTTTTGACCAAAAACTGGAAGTAAATGCCAGTTCTGGGCAACAATATTGTAAATATACATTCACATCATCAGTAGATGCTGCAAATGTTTGTAAATGTGGGTTGGTTGCCAAATGTCTGAAATGCAATCATGTGGTCTGGGGGCTTAGGACTTTACAACTCAGTCATAAGTACTAGGGAGGTCAATTATAAATACAAACGTTACTTGTCCTATTCATAATGAAACTTTCTTGTCTGAAGCAATGGTTTCATTTCTTAATAGTCCATATGGTGATCTGTATCCCAGGATCCTTCTGCATCCACCATAGAAACATATTTAGCAATAATAGCAATAGCAATATCACTGTATCTATTCAGGGCATTTTTCAGCCCTCTCTACACAGTTTACAGAATCAGCATATATTGTCCCCAGCATTTTGGGTTCTCATTTTAACCACCTCAGAAGGATGGAAGGCTGAGTCGACCTTGAGCCTGGTGAGATTTGAACCGCAGTTAATTGCAGGCAGCTGCACTCTAAGCACAGCACCCTACAGACTGAACCACCATGGAAAAGGATTTTACTGGGAAATTCTTCCTCCATTTTCTATTCCACCCTTTTTCTAAGAAATTCCGGTCAATCAATCAAAATAATAACATTCCCCCAATGGTGACAAATTTTAAAACTTCCAAGTTCCCAAATCTGAGACATTGAAAAGCATCTAAGAAACCACTAAAACCCTGCCCAGTATGGGAAGCGAACCTTTCCAAGAACTGCCAGTATTGCTGAAGCAAATTCAAAGTACCCCCAAATATTGCAGCCTTGTGTTGGATTAATGGATGTTTCCAAACCATATTTACATAGGGACCTATAGACACACACAAGGAGAGAAGCAACCTAGAACTAAGGAGAAATTTCTTGACAGAACAATTAATCAGTGGAACAATTTGCCTCCAGAAGTTGTGAATGATCCAACACTGGAAGTTTTTAAGAAGCGGTTGAACAAGCATTTGTCTGAAAATATATAGGGTTGCCTACCTGATCAGGGGGTTGAACTAGAAGACCTCCAAGGTCCCTTCCAACTCTGTTATTCAGTTATTAAACATAATTTGCATGAATCTATAAAGTGAGATTTCCAGAGCCTAAGTAACTATGGCTAAGCTCATTCCACAGATAAATCACAGTGGCTGAGAGACAGTTAGTAGCCTAAAGTCATCCATAGGGATTCTTTTGATCAACTAACTATGCTTTGATATAATTAATGCACTGATTAATTAATGTATTTAATAGGGATACAATAATTACATTAAAAATTAAGTGTGCTAATATGCTAAAGGTAACTGTGGGTGGTGAAAAGTAAGAAAATACCAGTAGTAGCTTTCAAGGTGACTCTGATTTGTTCAGAAGACACTGTGTTTTATGTTGAGGTTTTAAATGATTATTTTACCCCCAAACTACAGGTTCATAATTCAAAGTATAATCATGACCAGATTGAAGTCTGCAGCATTCTAGTATTTTTTTTCCTCTGACAAATCACTGAATGCTGGGTATGTGTTTCAGTATACTTAGTGTAGAGTTATTCACACAGCTGGCATCTTTTATAATTTAGTTTTGTTCTTTATCATATTCATCTCAGGTGAAAAATAAAGTGAAAGAACTATGTGCAAAAGAAGAGTAATAGTAATGGGAAACTATTGTCACATAGACTAAAAAAATGTCTTTATACTGTAACTGACCAGCTTTAAAAAGCTATTCAAGGAATCAGCTATAGAAGAAGTGACCCCATATTCATTCTTAAGTGATGACCAGAATCTTCTTCAAAGTATTAGCATTATTGAGCCAGTGAAGCATAAAAGTGAAAAGTGTTTATGAAGATTCTCAGTCATCTAAATCATGGTTGTCCCAAAGGTGCTTTTTTTCAAGAGGCAGCTCGACTTTCTTTGTTTTTCCTTGAAGACGTTTCGCTTCTCACCCAAGAAGCTTCTTCAGTTCTGACTGAATGGTGGGGAATGGAAGGATTTATATTCCTTGCAGTCATCTGGTCATTAGCACTCTTTCAGTGAAAAATCACTGAAAAAAATCCAACAAAGTCACATTTGATTTTAAAATAGCAAAGTTTGATCTAGCGAGATTTGTCTTACATTATTCATTTTTACACTCAGAAAGAGAGGAACAGAATGGATTGTTCTGAACAAGGGCTTTCTTAGCTGGCTGGCATTCCAATCTACAATACTTTATTGCAGATCTACTATCATCATTGCATGGAACTGTCATATGCTCTTCAGCTATCTTGTATATTTAAGGAAGAATCCACTATCCCAGTTTTAAATCTAATCATCATGTTCCAACACATAGAAGAACATAAGGAAATCAGGAAGAGAGACAAACCATTCTTGAAGAAAAGTCATTACTGAGTCATGTATGACATTGTGCAATAGTGATTCATGTATCTCAGACTACAGTCTTCCAAAAATTTACATATTTGGAAATAAAATACATCTGCCGATAATCTTTTAAAACATGGGCAGTAGTGAATTTATAAGGGGATTGGCATGATTAGGGACAAAAGTGCTGGCTGTGGAGAGGGTGTAGGAGAGGACTGATGGTTCCTATAGAAATCTATAAATCTGAAATGGATTATCATTGCAAATACTATTTTACTGTGCTGATTCAAGCTAATTTGACCAAGCTAATTTGCATAAGGGTAACCAGCTTCTTTTAGGCCTGCTCTACTCTTTGGATTATGAAGGTGGGAGTTAGATGTGTCATTTGCATATGAATCACATAAACCAAATATTTCACGGCTAGTCAGAATTCCTAATAAACTTGGCATTTCAAAATTAAGTAGTATATGCACTTGCACATTTTACTAGAAGGCTATAGTAAAAATTGGGTGTTGATTTCAAGATACTGTCTTGATGTCAGTCATTTCCCCCTACATGTTGGTCTCTATATGGTCTCTGTGCATTGCTCCAAAACCATTCTCA